>MQRK01224291.1:41721-62319 GCA_001938485.1 Girardia tigrina | reverse complement strand
GGGTGGTGGAGAACATACATTTTTCCCCTACTTCCATGGTCTTCTTCGTGTCATACGGATACTTGACATCTATCAGGTATAAGATCTGCGATCCTGGGACGTATACCTGAAGATCAACCCGGAGTGTAGATTGAGCATGTCTACACTTAACATTTATGTCGACTTTGCAGTCTAAATATTGAGTTATTTGCTCCCCTAAACAGTAAAAGACCGAGCTGTGCCTATAGTTCCAGAACCCTTCACTGTACATACATCCTGTAAGTACATGGGCCAATGTTTCTTTATTATGAGGGCACCAACGACAGTGTCCCTGTTCTTAGTAATACCCGGTCAGTAGTTAATATGTACTGTGTAGGTCATTGCCTTGTGGTAAAAGTACCACTCGCTATAATTCAACTTCCCCCCATAAACAGCGCTGTGGAAGCTGATTGTGGATTGCAAACTTCTTGCAATCCGTCCAGCGCTGCTTTGTATGTTCCATTTGTGTGTCCAAGATTTCTCCACCAATCTTCTTAGTGTCTTCGACACACTGGACTTTAGGAGGTGGATGAGAAGCATATTTTCGCTTGTTTCGTCCCTAAGTACCTCAATCTTGCCATTTGGTAGTCTTCTCTCCCACACCAATGACTGGTGGAGATGTAGACAAATACCCCGTTCATTCTGCAGCAGACTTACTGAGATCTGGTGCAGATTCTTAATCTTATGAATGGCGAACTTGATTTTCGCCCACCAATTTTTGATTTTCCCCGATTGCGTCCCAGAGTTCAGCCAGCGTATTGCCGCCTCAATCGACAAGAGACGCGTTTTTCGGGAACCTGTAGCTCCACACTGAAGGGAGAAGACTGCAACATCCATCGGTGTCGTATCACTACACGCAATCATTTGGAAACTGTGGGCCACCGACTGTATCAAGTACTCATCAAGTAACGATTTGATACCGACCCCCCTATTTTCTCTTGGCGTGTAGAGATACGCATTTGATGCATTCTTCTGCAGTCCCAACACTTTCTTATGCAACAGTCTAATTACATTGTCCAGACTGTATCTCTTGCCATCAATGGTCTCGTACGAAATATAAAAGATCCTGAAGGCAAATATGAGCTTTGAGTGCAGGTAGACCATGTAAACTTGCAGCTTCTGCCAAGGAAACAGTACAGATTCTGTAATCTTCACTGTTTCTCTTGTGACTTCTGCAAGCTTTTCAACTGGTGCGATACTTATATTTTCTGAGAAGTGACCTCCCAAATATACAACGAATTCACCTTCTATGAATTCCGGAATAGCGCTCCCATATATCTGGATCCTATTATTTGGATTATGTGGGATCGCTTTCCGTGCATATTTGGAAGGTCTGAATTTAATTCCTAATATATTAGTAAACTCGATCGATTTATCTATCATTAACTGCATGTGACTCTGATTGTCTGCAAGTAGTACAAGGTCATCAGCGTATGCTAAGCAACTCACACGGTGATTAGCTATTATCATACCGCCATAAGATTGTTGGTCCAGTTCTAACAAGACCGGGTTTATGGCGATATTAAATAGCAGCATTGAGAGTGGACAACCCTATCGCACCCCCACCAAAATCGGGATCTGACTCGTCACCGTGTTGTCACATTTGTACGCCGATGAACAGTTCTTGTACAATTGTCTTATCAGGTCACATGAGTCGTCTCCTACACCCATTCTGCTCAGCAGTTTCAGAATGATTTCCACCGACACTGAGCCAAATGCATCAGGATTGTCTAACATTGTCGCGTGGAACTCAGCTCCTACTAACTGAGAGTAGTACTTGTCCAGGATTGCTCTAATGAGAAAGTTGTGCTCTGCACAACCATCATGCGGTCCCTGACTTTTCTGCAATGGGTGCAGGAGTTCGTTAGCTACTATCCACCTGTTCAGTTGATCTCTTAGAAGTGTAGCCAATATTTTATAGGCACACTCTAAGAGAGCTATCGGTCTCCATGATGAGACCTCAATATAGTGGCCTTGCTTTTCCGGTTTTGGAAGAAGTGTTGTGAAGAACTCCTTCCAACTTTCCGGGATCACTCGGCTATTAGTAACCCTATTGCACAACTTGGTGTACATTGCTCCCACCGGGTCACAATATAACATATCTTTATATGTTATATTCGAGTAACCCGGGGAAGAATTGTTAGCCTTGTTAAGAGCTTCCACAACCTCGCCTGACAGGACTCCCTGAATTCAAATGGATCTCCTCTCTTCACCATAAGAATGTCTACCAATTCACTAATGGGGCGGGCAATCGATTTTGTACTAAAGTGCTCCATGATTGCTTCTGTTGATGGGGTGGTGTCAGCAACCGTGTTGTTCAATATCAATTGAACAGTTCGCTTTTGGTGAACCTTGTACATTTTCCTCAAGCTGGGATTCTGATTAGTGGACTCAATGATTTTATTGCCCATATATAGATTTCTCCGTTTTATATTGCTGTGAGAGTAGATATAATTAGTAATACCTCTCTTCAGTATATCGGGGTCCACCGTTGATGACTGGATCTCAGCAAAGGTCAATGAATTCTCCACTCTCGCCACACAAGTTGCATTGAGAGCGGTGTGGTTCTCCCTCTGCTTTACTGTTGATGTGGGACCCTTCTTCTTCGCTCTGATGAGTTGTACTGCAATCTGCTTCTTAATTTTCTGAACATTTATATCAAAAAGCGGTCGATCTTCCATCAGAGCTTAAATGTATCCAAACACCATCAGCCCCGTCTGTCCTCCATTCGCACTATCTGGTGTGGCTGCCCAAATACATTTATTCTCATTTCTCGTTTCGTGAGACACAAGTGTTCAATGTATCGGGCAGTCACTCTCATTCTCTGTAGCAGACTCTCATCTATATTATCAGCATTAGGATCTAGCACTGAGATATCATAGTGTATCAAGCCTGCTACAAAAAGCACCCATCTCCTGTTATCAATCAGCACTGGCAAGTAAATATACTCCTTTCCATCAAAAATATTCAGGCTAACCTGTTATCTGAGAAAGGAAGCATTACCTTTGCTGATTGCCGTCGCTACAATCGGCTTCACCGTCAGATGTCGGTGACTTACTGTGTAAGAACTGATAAATATCGAGAAGTGATCTTCTGTAAATGAGAGGTACTCCAGTAATGAATTGTCCAGGGGTGCAGGACCCCTTCAATTAGCTTCGGAGCACTCTCGTTTCCCGGCATCAGTTCTACAAATTCCCTAACTTGTTCGACTGCAACGACAGGAGCTTCGTCCGAACCGTTCTCTACCAACCCGACAGCATATATACAGACAAAAGGTCCACAATCGTGGTCATTAGTCTGATAAAACTCCGGAACACACTCGCTGTCAAACTCCAAGAGACCATCAAACAAGAATTTGTTGATGATCCCATGAAGTGTCATTCCCATCGCCACCGACTCTCTCTTCAATCCACTTTCTTCAAGTGGATCAAAGAGAAAGGCAACTCTCTCCTCAACTAATAGTGCATAATAGACCCAGTGAGCGTTCCGAACATTGAACGGACAGAACAAAAAGTTGCATGCATTCACATCTTGTTTTTCAAAGCCTATGAATTGCTTTACTCGTGTCCTGCTGTTCAACATTGCGTTGCAGTCAACTGGGCTCACATATCCTTCACTCGCCAATCCTGAGTGGTTCCTAAAATAGAAGTCAATGTGTTCACTAGCGAATCACATTGAGTTTCCTGGTGTTATTTTCGAAGGAACCCTCACATCCACAATCTGCGCTTCTTCATCCACAAGTGAGGGTGGGCAATCCATCCCTGCTTTTGTTGATGGGATGGGTCCATCCCGTCACTTGGTGGATTTTTCTCTTCCGGAGAGGGAATTTTGGCTTTCTTGCCAGCTTTGGCAACAAGTACAAATCCCTCCTCATCCACTACTTCAACCATCTCCGTCTTCTTAATTGGAACTGACTTTTGTTCAACCAAAACTCTGTGAGTTGTTTTTGTATTCAGTCTGGTTTTCTTCTTCACAACGTTGTCGGTGTTACCGGAATAACATCGGTTTTGGTCGGTAATGGTGTTACGCTTTTCTTTTGCACCCTCCTGGTATTGGTCTCAGAATTCTTTTTCCTTTTCGCTTTTCTTTATTGCCTTTACCCCCGCGCAAACGTAGTCCCCGAACTTTGCATGTCGGACAATTGTTCGTTGCGGCCTTGGTTTGATCATCTCGCCAGCTGGTACCTGGTCACTCTCGCAGTCGTCCCTTGCTCGGTTCCACGGATGTTCGTCTTCATTGTCTGAACATTCATTGAGATAACCCGTGTTCGTCATTGCAGGGGTAATTTGCGGCTATGAAAGTTTCCCCACTTGCTCTGTTGTCCCGCCCAGGGGCAGGATATGGAATGCCGTCGATCTCTATTTGATTAGGTCGGCAAATCTGGCTCACTATTGCACGTTTCCACTGAGTCGTGCATGACACATTCACCGGTTTCACGAACACTTCATCTCCCACTCGTATTCTTTCCGTTTCCACGATTTTGTCGTCATTTTGGGGCCGTACGGCAAAGTCAATCGGTAGCGGTAGTCGCCGACGTTGTGCTAATACAGTGGACGCCGGTATCACGCCCGCCGAATCTTGAGTTGCATTGTATTACACTACCATGTCGTGGATTGGCTTTTTGCTCCGCGCCGCCATGCGCTTGATGGTCCGATGACAGCGTTCGACGATACCATTTCCACTGGGTCGGCTTGCGCATCGAAACCACGATTCGATTCCCATTTCTGACAGCAGTTTCTGAATTGCTGCTCCTCGATGTGTCGTGAAATTATCCAATAGAAGCTCTTGTAGTGGCTCGGACTCGTTGAACACCGCTCTTAGACCTGTACAAAGATCTCTGTTGCATTCTGATGCAATTTTTCTCCAAATCGCGAACCGCCCCGGCCCGCAGTCGACCAGCGTCATGTATTTCCTCTCTGAGGTGTGTGACGTCCATGGCCAGCCACTGCCATGTCTTTTTGATGCAAAGCTCACCCCTCTCCCACCTGAACGTTGATGGATCGATTGATGCGCACTGAGGACATCCTTTTATCACTTCTAGCACTTGCTTTTCGATCATGCACCCTGGGCCCCACAGTTTCCTCGCCAGGAATGACATTCGTTTCACCCCGAAATGGTGGATTTTGTGGAGCGTTTTGAGACCGTCTGTCGGCCCCTATTTCTCATCGACCGTCACTGCTGCCACCTCCATATTTTCTTTAACTGCGGTAAGCCATTCGCTGGGAACTCAAATCAGACAGTCTGCCTAGTTTTCTGCTGAACCAACCAGCCTCCACTCAAGGCTTAGCTGCTCCTCTTCGATTGTCTACTTGATCGTGCCGATGCGCCGCTTAACGAGAAGCTCGCTCATCCCGATGGATTTGATTGATCTATCGCCCTTTGTTGTATTCCTTAACTACCGGAATATGGTAGCAGAATCATTTATGATTTCTACTTCTTTTAACCCCCAAGCGACTGCTGCTTTTATCACCTCGTTGGCCGCCTCCAGCTCTGCAAGATTGATTGAGCGACATCGTCCTCCTTGCGAAGCCATGACGCATCTTCTACAACTTCTCCCCTATATCTATAGAGATAACGGTTTTTGATCGGGTATTTCCCACTTTCCGTTCATTGGGTCTTTGTTTTTGAGTCGCTTTGTTTGAGCTGTTCATCAGCTTCATTGTGATATCCACTGCTCGCGGTTCCACAGTCTCGTCCCAACCACCGTGACAGGCTATTCTTTTCAGAAAACTGCATGCCGGTCTCAGCCAGCCGCAAACTGGAAAATGGCCGATCAGCTGTCCGACCCACGAGAACAATTTTTGCCGCGTCAGTCGATCCAGCAATTCCAGAACCTGGCCGTCTCTGCGCCATCGCAGCTCACCGACAATCTTACTTACATCAAGTCCGAGTACTCTGCCTCCGTCAATTTTTACCGGCGGTTTTGTTTCAAGCCCGAAACTGTCGAGCACCTCTTTCACTCGCTCGACGGCTACTTTGGTACTGTGGATAATGATATCGTCATAGTACGCATCTGCAGTCTCCTTGACATACGGGTCCGCTCCGAGCATGTGGTCCATGATGCGCCTCATGATTTTTGGTGTGGCATTCAGCCCAAACCCCAGGCGCGTTAGACACCACACCTGACCCTTATGGTGGATAACTTGGTAAGGCTACAGGCTCCGGTCCACCTTGATTTGGAGGTATGCCCCCCTCAAAGTTGTCAATTAGCAAAAAGCTCAATTACGAGAAATTTTTTTATATAAATTCAAACTTGGCCACAAAGTATCGGAGGCCGCCCGTAATATCAACGGTGCATTGGGTGATGGAACCACAAACGAACATATGTTCCAACGTTGGTTCAAAAAACTTTAAGAAGGAGATTAAACCCTCAAAGATGATGATGGCCGTGGAAGGGTTGAAAATGAAAATGAAAATTTGAAGGCTCTAGTAGAAGCAAATCCACACACAACAGTTCGAGAGCTTACGGAGGTACTAGGTGTCACGGTAGGAACAATTTAAAACCATCTACGTGACATTGAGAAGTTGAAAAAACTGGATAAATGGATTCCATACGAATTAATACCTCTAATTGTAGTGTTGCTTTTGCCATGTCGCCGGGCGTTGTCATTGAGGAGAATTGGCCCCTTCATATTGACCAATCTCGGGCACATGCGTCGGAGATCGAGATGCATTTTGTCAGTTTATTGGCAGAACTTATCTGTGCTGATCGTTTAACCCATATTCAGAAAGCTGTGATGGATGAGACTGGTTGCAGATCACCAAACAGTCACCATAACCTTCTTTTGGTGGAGTTTCGCTTTCAGAAAGTATTGAGGAACCTCATTGCCGTCCAACCATTGTGCCAAAAGTCGTCATAGAGAATTCACTACTCATCACTTGTCACAATCCGATCGAGAAACGGGTCATTCTTGTTGCGCAGAAGAAGCGCAGAAGAAACCTCAAAACGACGATTTTTTTGACTTTAGTTCAAATCGTGAGGCACCCATGTATCGAGCTTTTTAAAATTTTCTGTTTGCTTCAAGTGCCATGCGACGGTTGAGGGATCAACGTCAGCTCTTCTGCGAGTGCTTGAACAGTAGTGCGTGGATTGGCTTCCACCAGCTCCTTCAATTCGTCGTTGTCAATCGTCGATGGGCGGCTGCCATGAGGCTCATCTTCCAAGCTGGTATTGCCAGAACAAAACTTTTGATACCAGCGCTGCACTGTAATTTCGTTGGTACTACTCTTGTCCAAAACTTCGTTGATATTTCAAGCAGTTTGAGTTGCATTACGCCCTAGCTTAAACTCGTAGTAGTAAATGTTTCGAAAATCACGTTTTGACATCTGCACTTAAAATCAAAATTATTAACAAAAGAAACATTATAATAAGTTTTAGACAAAAATTACTGAAAGAGTATAAATTAAGATTTTGAATGACTCATAACATCATACATGCTTTAGTCGTATAACATTGCGGTAAATACAAAAAATTAAACAACCTGAATTCTTTTTGCAACGACATCATAGTTCCACAAATTTCATACTTGACAACCTAATTTATACTTATCAGAAGTATAAAATATAAATATTTCGAAATTAATGTTTAAATCAACAAATTACTGGAGTTATTAAGTCAGTGGTTCCCAAACATTTTTGCTCGTGGAACCCCTAAATTTGTTGCCTATGATTGCGGAACCCTAAATATTTTATATATAAAAACTTTTCAAAATTATATCTCTGATATTAAATGAAACAATTATTATTAGGGTTATGCATAAGTTCTCGATGCTGACATAGATGGCGCTTAAAATTATATTTATATTAAAATACCATTTATTTTAATTGATTATATTTAAAATTGATTATATTTTAATCGATTCGTCTAAATTGTTTGATTTAGGTAAATCCCCTGCCGAAGCAAAACAATGGATTGACCAAGCTTATGGCGAAGGAACTATTGGTGCATCAAAGTGTCGCGAATGGTTTATAAAGTTCCGAAATGATGAGAAAGATATCCAGGATAAAGCAAGAAGTGGTCACCCAAAAGAAAACACCGATGAAGACCTGCAGACACTTCTTAACGAATAAGCCACCCAATCGACCACAATTCTTGCCAAGAAGCCTGGATGCAATCAATGAACAGTGGTAAGAAGATTGAAAGCTATGTGAAAGATCCAGAAGGTTGGAAAATGGGTTCCACATCAATTATCCGAGCGCAACACAAACCAGCGCTTAACAACATGCATATCGCTCCTTGCCAGTCACAAAAAGAAATCCTTCCTATGGAGAATCGTGACCGGAGATGAGAAGTGGATTTACTTCGACAATCCAGAGCATAAAAAATCATGGGTAGATCCAGGTCAGACAACAACAACAACATCGAAACGCAATATTCATGGACATAAAGTCCTTTTATGAATCTAGTGGGATTCTTTGGGACCTCTCTATTATAAACTATTGAAACCTGGTCAAACAGTCACTGCACAACAATATAGTAATCAACTATTGCGCTTAGCACAAGAAATCGTGGGAAAAAGACCATTAACCTGCCAGGGTAGTAAGCAGATCATACTGCTCCACGATAATGCAAGACTTCATGTTGCTTCAGCAACGAAAGAAGCAATATTGCATTTGGGCTGGCAAGTTCTCCCTCACACAGCTTACTCACCAGACCTTACACCATCGGATTAATACCTTTTTCGATCATTACAACATACGCTGGCTGGCAGACACTTCAAAAATAGACGAGTTCCTCGATTCCAAGGATGAAGGGTTTTATACTAGGGGCATTCATCTTTTGCCAGAAAAATTGCAAAAGGTAATAGATTCAAATGGGGAGTATTTTATAATTAAATCTGAATCATTATATTGTAACTCGTCTATGAATATCTAATAAAAACGTCGAGAACTTATGCATAACCCTAATATTTTAGCATTTCAGGTTTTCTTGAATTAAACAAAACTTAAAAACAATTCAACACAAAATTAATTAATAAATACACAAAACATTAATTAGAATGTATGAAAAAAACTTTAATGTAAAGAAGGCACCTGTTTCTTTGATTCCATGATTCTCTTAAAATTGGGTATTTTTTATATTGAAATAATTTAGGATTTTATGTGAGAGTAATAAACACCATTTTTTTAATTTAATAAAATTTGTCACGCGAAAGCCTTAATTTTTTCACGGACCCCCTGGGTTAAAAGGATTGTCTTAATTCGTTTAAAATTTTTTTTAATTTTGTAGAACAAAATTCCATGTAGAAGTGAGTGAATAAAATAATGAAAATTTATAAGTCACAAGAAAGCTGAAAAATAAATTAGAACCAAATAATTTCTGAGGCAGATAAGTGGAAGGAATGTAAGACAATTTCATCGGGAAACCGTGAAAAATCTGATTCAATTAAACGGTTTAATAAAACGGCAGACTGAGCGGAACGAAAATTTTAGTAATTTTTTTACTTATTTAAACTTTAAAACATGGTTTAAATAAATAATAAAAAAATTTGAAATTGAATACAAATATTTATTTGGATAATAATTTCAAAAGTCCTTCTTTGGTTCGAGTAAAAATATTAAATAAAATAATTTAGGCTCATGGGTAATGCGTGGAACGAGCTCTGGAATGGTTCAGTTCGCGGTTTTCACTTGAGACAATATTTGAATTTGAATTCAAATTAAAATTTGACATAACTCCAAAAATTTATTTGCAAAAATAGTTTCATGATGTTTTGAGTAAAGGAACCTATGCTTTATGTCTCGCGTTTGAGAATCTATCACTTCAGAATAAAAAAAATTATGTTACAGTAAATGATGTATCATCTAGTTTCAACTTTTACATGTGCCGGTGTATAACCACACAACTTTTAATGTAAAAATGTTGATTAAATTGTCAGAACCCTCCTGCAAAAATCAGAACAATTACAAATAAGACATCACTGAATAATTAAGATCATGAAGTTCATTCGAGCCCATTTATAATAATAATTCACGCATGTCTCAAAATGTTGACATTTTTGCTCCAGCACCTAATCGCGATGGTGACGCTGTCCATGGTCTCCATAAACAGAATCAGACAGACACGAAAAAAAGAAAGGCTCCATTAACATCGCAAACGACTGTGATTCTCGAACAGTGTCTGTATATGAAAAACAATATGTTTTCAGTTTACATAAGAATATTCATTCAGAAGTTAGTCACAATTATATCTGTTGATGACACTTATCCAACAAAATTTATTATCCGAGGATTCTGACATTTGAAAGTATCAATTTTTATTTAATTTCATCCATAAATTTGGATATCCTTTGCACAATGGAATCTTAAAACATTGGACCAAAAATTAAATTAAAAAATGACTGAATCTAATATAATGTGGTTTATATGAACACCCAAAATTCTGGAATTTTAAAATTGAGAAACACGTCGAAATTTTTATTAGTTTTTTATTTCAACCGAACACAATTTCTATCGAAGTGATGATTTAAGTTTACTTTTTACTACGCGAATGGTTTTTATCGCTATCAGACATTAATAGAAAGCCATCGACCACTTTCAGTGAGAAACTGAGCAATGCCAGTCAACGATGTTAAGATGTGCCATCTCAATTAACATCTCGCATTTATTTACGTTTAAAGTTGTCACGGACCGGATGATGAAAAATACGGTCAATTTATAATCCACACGATTCATGGTAACTGTTGGATTGAGCGACCTTGCATATCACCAGTCAGAATTAGCAATCACGGCTGCCAGAGTTGCTGGCCGCTTCTTTAAACAACGAGCTCAGGGTGAGATGACACCAAAGAAAGTGAGCAGTTTCAAACTTAATACTCGATTTTGGTGAATAATTACAGCACATCAACATGACAAGGTCATACAGAAAAAGTTTTATAAATCATTAGAAACCCTCCAGTATATTCGTGGGATTTTGCAGTCAAAAAGCAAAAATCTAATTACAATAAAATTTGTGAAAAATTCATGCAATGTTTACTTCCCTGTAAAACTTGGAAACATTTCCTTGATAGCCATTATAACTAGAGGTGGGCACGTTTCGCGTTTAAACGACCGTTTAAACGTTTTCAATTTTTAAGACGTTTAAACGTTTAGCGATTTATAAACGAGCGTATAGTTCTTAAGTTCGTATTTCAAAACTCACGAATGGGTTATAATTTTTTGAAACTTTTATCACGCTACCTAAGGCCTATTCATTTGTAAAAAACACATTGCCCCAATCTATTGAGCTTTTTCGTGGGACTATAAATACAAAATATGAAAAGTTGCATTAATATCATATTTGAGAATTGCATCAAAATTTCCGGTAAATTTTTTTGATAGACGTAAAATTATTTAAATTATATTTGTTGATTTTCTTAATTTTTTGGAATACAAAAGTTTTAAAAACGAGATGTATTGTATTGAAGAAAAGGTATTGGTTTTTGATGAAGCTTTTAATTAAAATTTTAAACGTTTAATTTGCTAAACGAAGATCGTTTAAACGTTTAAAAAATTTTAAAACGTGCCCACGTCTAATTATAACTTTCTCCAAAACAACCTGGATGGTGTCGCTATTGAAGAAGATGAAAAGTCCATCACGATCCAAAGAAGAGCTTCCATGGGAAATGTAATATATCGAATCTGTCATATTATAGCTTGAATATGGAAATGGCTTAAAAAATTATATTTATTGTTTATTACTTACTTTTTTCAATAAATTGTCCTACATAATTTGCTAAAAAAGATGATATTAAAATAATTATTTTCGATATCATTTTCCTAATCATTAGGGCCAGTTGCAAAAATTAATCTTCATACAAGAATCAGAAACAAAAAAATATAATTTTTAATTATGTTATCAAATTTTAATGAACAATTTTTTATTTTGAATGCATTTTTCATAAAAAGATTTTTAATTTTTTTGACCAATATTTTTGAAAAACATAAAAAATCAAAATATAAAGTTACAAAACAAATTATTTATTAAGATTTATTTGATTTTTATAGAATTATATTTGATAAATTTGTTTTTTTATTCTTCTGTTTTTAAAATGAATTTGATCATTATTTTATTACTAATAATTGATAAAATTAATATGAAAAAGAAAAATTAAAATATTGGTAAATATCATTTTTCAAAATGAATAAATATTATTTTTATTTAAATTTTTTAAATTATTAAATTAAAAAATATTCTAATATATTTATAAAATATTTCTTATCTGAAAATATGTCTATTGTAAACAATTCTGAAAATAATTACTAAATTGAAGGCCTAAAAATACTAAAATTTTTTACATAAAATTTTTGTTGATTTCAGAAAAAAATATTATTATGGTTTAAATATACCATCAGATTCTCAATGGCATGGAGCTCCTCTTCTTAATAAACTGATTAAAATTCTTTATCTGATGCTGACTTGAATATTTGAGCGGATTTATGTATTAAAAATGAAAAATTAATTAATAGATCATATTATTATTCATTTATAAAAAGTGTTCATACAAACAGGTTTTATGGCATTCATTGTTATTTTTTTTTCATTTTCGAATGTAAGAAGAAATATAAAAAATAAATATTAGAAAAAAATTACTGATTCACCCGATCTCCGAGTTGCCCCGAGAACCGGACGGTGATATCAGTTACGCAAAGTGGATGTTCGAACAAGAGTGCGGAATCTCTAAGCTGTGCCCATATTTTTCAAATCGATAGAGAGAAATACTTTGAAGAGTAAAGAAAAATGCATCGATTTTTAAAGTCGTGAGTAAAAACAAGGATAAATCTGTCACTGTTACTGTCGATATTTCCGTCAAACGACGACATTAACTTGATGTCATGAAAATCATAATTTGAATTCAACAAGTCTTTATTTTAATTTTCTATATCGATTACAATAAAATTAGAAACCAAGCGATCAAAAAATATATAATTAAAATCTTTTTACAACAGTAAAATTCTTTATATTCATCGATTCAATTAAAATGATCATTATTTTTTTATGAGACTAAATTTTTTTGATCAAAAAATATTATCGCTTTTGATAAAAAATAATTAATTTGAATTGAATAATAGAAGTTAAATTGAATAATAATCACAAATCTAAAACCGCGAAAACCGTACACATTTCATCAATCGAGATAAAGTAATTTGTGATATCTCTCTCGATTCGAACACTCGCTGAGATCGAACATCCAATCAGAGTGAGTATTTCATTAGACTGATTAATAAAGTCATCACACACTGAATCGGTACATTTTTTCACCAATCAAGTCAAACATTAGCGATCACCCGACCCGAGGTACAGGCTCCAAAATATAAATTAGCCTCCTCGTTTTCCAATATTGTTTGGACATACACTGTTTTAAAGATTAAAAATCTGGAAACCTGGGCCGGATTATCCATTGTGTCAACTGTGCCTTGGCACAGGGCCCCGAGATTTTATGGGGCCCCCTGGACCCAGTCCCAAAAATGTAAAAATAATAAAACTCCGATAAATTTCCGATTTTCCCCTATCCGACTCCGTAGTATGTGATTTTTTATTTAAAAAATAAATACATCACATTATGACATCATCACTAGTTCTTTTTAGCAAAGAAAATATTAATTAAATAGATAAATCACATTAATATTACAAAAATTTATTTAAAAATATTTATCGATAATCAATCAATCGGAAATAAAAAATGTCAGACAAGCATGTTTATCTAAGTGGAGCGCTGAAACATAAGAGAAAAGTTGAGCAGAAAGAAAAAGAATTAGTTAACAGTCAGAACATGAATTTGTTTAAATTGGGATTTACTGTAACATCAAACACTGTTAACTATCAGTCGGAATCGGATATGAGCGTCATAGAAACTGACATGCTTTGTTCAGATTCTCAAAAATTAAACGTATCTTCCGAAGAAGCTGAAATGTTATTTAACTCTGAAGGAATTCATGAAAAAGACAATAGTGGTGAAATTCATTTAATTTCTCCTCAAGTTAGTCAAGTGGCTGAAGCGACTGAGGTTGAAAATCAAAACACATATTAGAATCTTCACAGGATGTTCATGACTTTACAAAAGTTGAATTTAGTAATGACTGTGCATTGTGGACTAACATTTCTGATATGGGCAGTTATGAAACGTTTGGGATCCAAAAATTTACTTTTAAAATCGCTCTCCCAAACTAGATGGTCAGCTAGAGCAGATGCAATTAAAGCTCTGTCAGATGGATACAACAATATAATAGAAGCTTTAACATGTCTTGCAGGTGATGATCAAAAGCAAGAAACACGGCGTGAAGCAAATGGTCTTTTGCGACATTTGTCATTATTTGAAACGGTGTTTCTAATTGAAATGTGGAACAATATTGTTCAGAACATAAATAAAACCAACTTATATCTTCAAAAATCAAACTTGGAACTTGGTACAGCAGTGCAGTTATTAAAAACATTGCATGAGTATATTTGTTTGCAAAGAGAAAAATTTGAAACACAAGCCAATTTGAAAAGCTCCAGAAACTAGATACAGAAACTAAGATAAACGTAAGAAAATGCGTAAAAAATTTGAAGATGATGGCCCAGCTGAAGAAGCAAACCTAGAAATTAGAGAAAAATTCCACGTGGAAACATATTTGGCAATAATTGATAAATTGTCAGCTGAATTGGACAGTCGAACAAAAGCTTATGATTCAGTGTACAACTTATTTGGTGTTCTAACAGAATTTTGGAAACTTTCAACAAATGATGTGGTTGTTCGAGCTGATTTTTTCCAACAACGGTATCCAAATGACTTAGAAAGTTCTTTTCGGAAGAGCTATAGCATTTTAGACTTTTCATTCAAAATTTCATTAAAAGTAAAAATCAAGAAGAAAACCAATCAGTTCACAGGTTGTATAGCTTATTATTTGACTTGAATCTTATCAGTTCATTTCCAAACATTGAAGTTGCATTTAGAATATATCTCAGCTTGATGGTTAGTGTAAAATTTACTATTTCGCCAGTTACGAAATAACAAATTTTACTTGAAAATAAATAAAAATGAATAATGAACTTCTAACTTTTAACGTGTTAAACAAAAATAATAGAAAATAATAATAATAATAAATAACCGATTCAGCATAAACAGTTTTATTCATCGTCATACAAATAATTCACAATTCATTAACGGTAATTAATTATTTTTAATGTTAATAATCTATTGATTTCTTCATTGATTTCTTTTTTTAGTTATGAATTGAGCAGATGATAATTTATAACAGAATAAGTCACATTAATGATCAGACAACTGTTATTTATACAACTTTCATGTATGAAATATGGATTCTGTCATAAAAGGCATGTTCAGAAAATCTATGTTCGATATTACCATTGAAATTTTAAATGTATTTCTTCTCTTTCTCTTTTCAATAATTCACAGCCAAAATCTGAATAAAATATCTATTTCATGAAAGATTAGCTAATCTACGTTCCTTTTGTTTTGACAATAAATATGGATCGTAAAAATTACAACGTCTTCCTCTATAACCATCATAACATTTGCACAAAAGTTTGTTTTTGTTGTAAGTTCCATAAACACAGAAATTCGGTTGTTCATTACATTTTCTTTTTGATTCTTTTGTTTCCCAAACTTTCGCTAAAAGATCTTTAGCCTCATTCGTTAATGTCTTCACAGTGTGGTCAATGATTTTCTTATTTTCATTAATTAATGATCGCAGGATATGTTTATAAATAATAAGAGAACCGTTCCAAGAGTTAGGAATTATGCGGAATATTAAGAACACACACTAGAAATATTTTCGTTCTGGGAATACCGGTTATTTTCTCCAAATACGAAATTCCGTCATTGAAAACGTTTTTCTTTCGTAATTCTTCTTGTCGAGTTTATTAAAATTCAGTTTTACGTTATCCATTCAGTAATGCAGTAAGGAAAAATTATACACACACAACTAACTACAATTTCACCAAAATGCACAAAATACAAAGAAATAAATACAGACTCAAAAAAAAGAAAGTACAAATCATCGACAGTTCAGAGAAATTCACACTACAGTTAGTAATGCTAGTGGAGAGAGGACATTCTCAAAATTGAAGCTCATTAAAAATGAACTTAGAACATGCATGCTGCAAGAACGGTTAAACAGCTTGTCATTAATGTCAATTGAAAGTGAACTCCTACAAAAAATTGATTTTGATGACGTTATCAATGATTTCATTTTAGCAAAGCGTCATAAAATTAACATCTAATAACACTATATAAGTTTCAAATCACGAATATCAATTAAGTATGGTCATTGTGATGCAGACATTGTAACTAACCGTAACATCCAAGAAGACCGAAGAAGGAATTGAATTTAAAAAATAATTCGTTTTTTTAGTTAATTTATTTTATCAATGATCAATCTTTCTAAATAAATAATTTTCTCATTTCTTTGTATTTTATACATTTATTCAGATTATTCTATTGATCTTAAATTTGACTATAGGAAAGACTCTTTAAAATTGTCGTTTTCAGAGGTTTAATTTTTGAGATAAAATTATGCCTGGCAAAAGGGGCCCAAATTTTTTGCACAGCCACACTGGGCCCCCTAAAATGTTTAATCCGGCTCTGCTGGAAACCGCATTATAGAAAGCACTTATAATTTCATTATGCGACAGTTAATACCGCGAAATTTAATACCAAAATATTTAATTCAAAACTTTAAAAAAATGATTATTAAATTAAAATAATTATTTTTTTTTATTTTAACTGTTTATTATTAATTGAAATTAATATTGAATTACAAACGTTCTTTTAATAATTTTATTTAAGTTTTATAACTTAATTATACCAAATTAATTAATTAACAATTTGGATTCTTGTGATATTAAGGTGATCAGTGTTATTATCGACAATGTCAGATGTATGGTTACCGCGATGAAGCTCGTATTTCAACAGCGCCCTACCATGGTGCCCCTAAGATATGCTTGTCACATAATCAACCTTATAATTAAAGATGCTTTGAAAAATTTTGAGTTTATTAGAGTTGGTTTTCAAATACTCTCAAGCCACATACATAATGGTATTTTAAAGCGCTATTGTGAGATAGATGGAACAGCGTTTTCGATTGTTTTATGGATCTGGCGAAATACCTCCGAACACAAGATGGACAATCCAATTTTGATATGCTTGTTGGCATTTAGAACAAAATAGCAACTTTGTCTCCTTTCATTGATGTACTTAAAGTTGCTCAAAAATACGGTTTTAATTGGCTGAAGTTGTACAAAGAGTTTTCCAAAGCAGTAGCGAAGACCTCTGAATTCGGTCGGGACCACTTGACAGTGGTGGCTGAAAATCGCAGACATTTACAACTGAATCCAGTTGTTCACCTTGATATGTTTGTGAATGAACAAACACAGTTATCTGAAGCGTCTGGTAGATAAACTTCACAAGTGTTTGGACGCTCTCGGAGTTCCCAAATTCTATCAATACGTTTACAAACGCGAATTTCATTCAATAGTAATCATTCCAAGGCGATTGCGTCTATTTATGAGATATAAACTCAAAAGGATATTAGTATCCGAGGCACACGTAGAAAGTTGTTTTAGTTGTTGTATCTCAGAGTGAGTATTTTCGTTCATTGACTCCCGTATTTCAAGTCGGATATTCATCATCTGATTGGCGATCATATTTTTCAGATTACAGAACTGTTCAAGCAATTGTTTTTCTACTGAACACTCGAAAATGCTTGAATCAGTATACCATAAAAATATTTTTTTGTCCAAAATCTCGATTTCAAAAACCGATTTAAAGTCAACGTAAATAATTTTATTTGTAAAAATAATTTCGTAATTCTCGTTTAATTTACGTGTGATCGTTTTGAGAAATTTGCGTGCAAATCTTTTTCTCATATCGGACTGCATTTTGAATTTACCAAAACAAAATTCGAAAATGTTTATTTTACCACATTATTTTATTTAAACAAAATTTTTCTTTTTTATTCGAATTGTTTTATTTTTTTTAATTGGATGAATAATGAATGCTTACAAAAAAATCATTTTTTTATAAACACGTACACATATTTTTTCTTCACCAATCACACATATACACGTACTCAACACAACAACACACACATTGACCTGTCAATCTTATCACAATTATTGGTTCATTCAAATGGACAAAGAAAAACCATGAACTCCAATCACTGATTAAAATTTCAAAAATAATTCATAATGTTGGTTAACGATGGATTCAGTGACAGCGAATGGGAAGCATGGGGAAATCGGACGAAATTGCAGTGAATAAGAATATCGATTCAAATATTGAAATCAATTTACAAATATTAACAAAAATTTTTAATAAAGTTATTATTTAAAAAATACTGTTTTATTTGTTATCTGTTTTGATCAACTCATTTTTCGACTAAAATCATAATTTAAATCAAATGAATTTATAAAGAATATTTTCAAATTTCAAATATTTAATTATCATTCTAATTAATTTTTATAATTTTCAATTTGATTTCAATTCCAAATAATTTTGAAAACCATTAAAACTAACTCCTCACCAAATAATGATTATTTTTGGCATCAACTGACCTACTGATACCTTCTACTACACGATTTATGATAAATTAAAGTCGTATTTCATTCTGTATCACATAGTGACAATATTTTGATTATACAATTTAATTTTTAACATAAAAATAAAATAAAATTCATTACATGTAAACATTTACTAACAACCCGCAGCAGGATAATTTCTAATTTTCTATTGACAAATAAAATATACAATTCGAATTGAAAAAGTAAACATATGCTACAGAAGGAAATCATGAAAAAGATTGATTTTGTAATCAATCTTGGAGATATTTATCTTTTCCTTTAGTATTACGCCGTCGACGTCTTTGACTATTATTAGCGCAAACAATTTTGTCCATCACTTTTCCGTTACAAGTTTCAATTCTTATTCTCATAATTGTTTATTATATTTTTATTACTATTTTTTTTATTTTTCTATCTATAATTTTCTACTTTATTATACATATTCGTATACTTGAAATAATATATGACGTATAAACAATCTTCAATTACTTATTAATCGAGTTTGAAGTAACAAAATGCTTTACCTAATAAAAGACGTTTTGGTCCAGAAACATTTTGTAAGACAAATTTTGAATAAATAATTGGTATTAATAAATTGTATACAAAAAATCTTGATTTTTAATGAGGAATTATTTGTGACCCTTTACCCCGAAAACTCTTTATTGTATTTGCTGATTAAATATTCTTTAAAACCAAATGGCTTTTAGACCAAGAAGTTATTGTGTTATAGAGGAAACTATAGATATTTAGTTATAGTTTGATCTAGAATTTATAAATTTTAAATATAAACTAATAAAGTTCCAATAAATATTAGTTTGAGGAAACAGAAATTAGGTATATATTAGTATTTCAAATTCTTTGCCAACGATGTTGGTTGGACTTATTGACATGATAAATGTTGTTGAAGAATCATAATTTATCAGTTTTCTGGAACAAAATTACTGCAAAAAGATTTGTAATTGTTCCTAAGCTGGAAAATGAGTTCACACTACCCGAACGTTGACCCATTTAGTACCAGATTTATTATTTGATATATTTCAACTTCTACCAATAAATTTGTCGTATTTAACCTCACAATCAACTAGTTTCCGTTACTATTCGAACAAATGCACTACACTTCCATAGATACATGTTTCAGCAATACTAATAGAGATCATTATATAAAAATTCTAACCTCAAAAACTTATTAAAAATTAAAAAATAGAGACAGCGAAATGGGGCTTGTGGCGTCAATTAGGTTAAAATATTCTGATATTGAGAGTTTGTTAAATAACGTGATAAGAAATTGTTAGTAATTTTTAAAAATTTTATTTCTATATTTGTATTAATTTTCTTTAAACAATAATCTTTTGCTTGTAGTTTTTGTAAATGACTGAACAGAATAAGAAATGAAAGTATTGCCGGACTGTAAACTTTTATTCCGCCCAGAATATGTTCAAAGTTTCTTAGGATTTTCAAACATGTCATATTCTCTCATCTCTCAATTAGAATTTGAATCCTTGGATGACCATTCCATTTTCATCAACTCCATCACAAGAACTACCACTTAAGAGAGGGTCATATGAAGGTTTTGCAAAAGATGTATCTGAGTACTATATATATATATATATATATATATATATTACGGATAAAATAAGACAACGGGTTTCAAGATAATAATAATCTCATCATCAGGTCTCAAAATGCATTAAGCAAGTACACTATACGGAAACTTGCCGAAAATAAATAAAATTTATCCAATAAATTATTTGATGAAAATAATATTATTTCACTTTTCCTTAAAATTAAGAAAAATACACTAAATGCAATCAATCTCATTCTCGCAAACCAACCATTGGCAGCTATCAATTGCCATTTGAGAAAACGATATGTTTTCTCAAATAGCAATTTATTTATTTTCGGCAAGTTTCCATATATTGTACTTGCTTAGTGCATTTTGTGACCTGATGATGGGATTATTATTGTCTCGAAACGCGTCGTCTTGTTTTTATCCCTATTATATAGATTTTACTTTACAATATATATATATATATATATAT
>MQRK01224288.1:12637-25598 GCA_001938485.1 Girardia tigrina | reverse complement strand
CGTTTCTTATAAATATGGATATGGATATAGATATATATATTTAATAATATCAATAATTATTTAAATGTTGAGAATTAAAATATCTTATAAATTATACTTACAAATCTTACAATGATAAATTACTATAATACCACATTGGTTCATCATCAGTATCCACTCTCATTTAGAGTGGAAAAAGGACATGCATATCGCGGTTCCCCTCATGTTTTCTCATTTTTCATCCAAGGAAAAGTTCTGGCAGAAACACTGTCGTAAATACTCCTTATCTTTTGTTAGGGGTTTTTTTGGTAAACTTTAAATTTCTGAAAATTTTAAATTGAAAATCATATTTATAGTTAAGATAAGTTAAAATAATGTTTTTACTAATTAAAATGATTTTTTTTAATAAGAATGAACTATTAACTCTTTCTCTCGCAGTGTTTTTTTACAACAACATTAAATTCACATGTTATTTTTAATTACACTCAAAGTGTGAAAACATAAAATTAATTCATTCAAGTTTCCCTAAATCAATATAAATATTCGCAATGTTGTTAACACTAAAATAAATAGCGGAATTTCTGTTGCTTAAAATTTCTCAGCTATTAAACTTAATGTTGTTGTCAAACAACACTGCGAGAGAAAGGGTTAAAGAAGTTTTCTATAAGTAAAAAATTAATTTTTAGAATAATTTAATTTCAGTAAAAATAAATAAAGGTAAACAATAGTTTAAGAAAATTAATTCATAATAGAAGTCACAAAATTATGAAAAATAGATTGGGATTTAATTTTCATAAAAAAATTTTACAGTTATAATTTATTATACTTAAATTATAAAACTTAAATTGACTAAAATTAAATATCAATATTTATATTTCAAATAGGATATCTGGTTGTGCTAGAAATGAAACATTGTTTCTCAGAAATTTGTTTAAAAAATCATTGTTTGTTAGAAATAAAATTTTGCGTTAATGAATTCCATTCTTGATCAAGAACCCAACATCTTTCTCCAAAGGTGAAAAGTGTATATAATAAAAGTGTATATAATAAAGAGAGAGTTCAAAAATGATGATATAGAAGAGTCTATGTAGATACACGACGTGCTACTGTCTGCCTGCATACGTGACGCCAGATAATCTTCACAACTACCAAAGTTAACATTGTCCCAGAAAAATCATTTTTTTCACTCTCTAAATTTTATTACCTTCAGCTTTACAACGTTTCTCTTTATTTAATTTTCGAATGGAACGAACGCTCCACCACAAAACTAAAAACGATATTACAATACATATGCGAATAAAATCGTACAAACAAAAAATGAATAAATACAGAATAAATATTAGGTTGCTTAAAAAATAATGTCATTTTTTGAATGGTCCAGATTTTTGATCATGTTTTGAAATAAATCTTTATCATTTATTTATATTTTATACATAATTTTAAAGCTTATAAAAAACTCTATATTTCTATGATTCTTTGTTTAAATATTAATATAAGAATTTTCCAACATTTATTTTTAATAATAGATTACACAATAATTTGAATCTGTTACAAATTTTCCGAATTTAAAAACACAGGAGATTTTTATTAAGAATACTTTGGATCCATTAATATACGAGAGGTGTCCCAAAAGTTCACGGACTGAGAGAATATGGCGTGATCACGTGTGTGCGTGTCTGAAACGCGCGGTGTGTGTACGATGACATGATGGGGGAACCAACCAATTGTAATTGAGGTGAACTCTCATTGGCTGCCCGTCGGTATGTGTGCGACATACGAATGTATTAATTTGTCTTTTTCTCTCTTGTAGTTAGTATGGAAGAGGCACTGAAATATCAACGAGCAATCATCTATTTCCTCTGGAAGGAAGACACCACCACTGCAGATATTGTGCACCGTTTACACCGCGTCTTTGGTGATGCCGCTATGGGAAGTACGGCTGTTTTTAAGTGGGTGCAACGATTCCAAGCAGGGCGTCAATCATTGGAGGATAATGAACGCAGTGAGCGACCAACAATATCCGGATGTCAAGGAAATATGAAAGTTATCGAGGAAGTCATTCTTGGTGACAGATGTCTCACTATCCGTGAGATAGCAGCTATTACAGGCGTTTCTAAAAGTCAGGTGCACCGCATCAAATAAGAGGAGCTGCATATGAGGAAACTGACTGCCAGGTGGGTGCCGTGTCTCCTCAACAACGACCAAAAGAATAATCGAAAGTCTGCTTGTCAAGAACTGTTGCAATTGGTTCATGATCTCGGTAAGGTGTTCTTGTCACGGATTGTGACAGTGGACGAAACGTGGCTCCCGTTTCATCTTCCTGAAACCAAAGAGCAGTCCCGTCAATGGTGCTGCCCAGGTGACAGACCCGCTTTAAAGGCGAAGACCGTCCCTTCAAACGGGAAAGTAATGGTTACAGTCTTTTGGGACTGTGATGGGATAATTCACATTGATTACCTGCCAAAGAGGGTCACCATCAACAGCGCATACTACACAAACCTGCGCAAAGTTCTCAAGAACAAACTGTGAGGAAAGTTGTCATTCATCCCATTATTGCAACAGGACGACGCACGTCACCATACAGCGACGTTGACAGTCAGTACCGTGCAACGATTGGGCTGGACACTTTTGCCTCACCCCCCATATTCACCGGACCTCGCGCCGAGTGATTATCACTTTTTCTCAGCATTGAAGAAACCCCTTCGAGGACATTATTTTGCGAATTTGGATGAAATGAAAACAACAGTCAGTGCGTGGATTGCGGAGACACTGTGTATTCTCTTCGATAATGGTATTAGGAAGTTGACACAGAGATGGAAAAAGTGTGTGAAACTGAATGGTGATTATATTGAAAAGTTCGATAGCGATTCTGATGAGGATTGAACAATTTTGTTAACTGGAATAAACTTTTTGAATTTGTTGTTACTTATCAGTCCGCGAAATTTTGGGACCATTTTTGTAAAATCTTCCATGGCGTATTCTTCTTTCATAAACGAGTATGTTTTCTTTACTCCGGCATGACATGGAAACCTATGAAAAAATAAAATACATTCTTTCCTCATCGTTTTTGGAATCCAAATTCGTCCATTTAATATACGAACACATCCTGACTTGATTCTGAATTTCGGATTGTCCTGTAAGTTAATTTCTTCTAGTATTTCCTGTATCTCATTGTTGTTTTGCTGTCACGGAATCGGTGATTCTTCTTGATTTAAAGCTAACAAACGGGTTAGCTGTTTACCTTTTTTAGCTTTTTCATGTGACATCAGGCATTGTGTGCAAATACTAAACTCAGTTCTTGAAAGGGCATCTGCCTTCTGATGTAGCTTTCCTTTTCTCTACTCCAATTTCATGTCAAGACTGCTGAGATGATTCATTCAGTTTGGAACTGAGGGGAAATCGAATTCTTTGTCGTCATCATGAAAGTTATTGCTTTATGATTTGTCCGTAATCGAAACCGTGCACCATACAGAAAATGTTTGAATTGTTGGGTGAAATAAAAGATTGCTAATATTTCTTTTCTGGTGGTACAATATCCAATTTCGTATTTTGTAATGGATTATGAACCATACGATATCACCCGTTCTTCTCCATTGTCATCTTCCTGAGAAAGGACCGCTCCTATAGTATCAAACGATGCATTAGTATCCAGGATAAAATCCATATTAAAATTTGGGTAACAAAGTATTGGTGTTGATGTTAAAACTGACTTTAATTTTTTAAAGGATTGTGTATGACACTCATTCCAGTATAATACATCTTTTGAACTTCCACATATAGTCTCTAAAGGTTTAGCTATTTTTGAGTAATGCTTAATAAATTTCCTATAGTAATTACACAACCCTAAAAAGCTTCTTAACTTTTTTACACACTCTGGTTGTTTGAATTCGACTATAGATCTTGTTTTATCTGGATCGGTTTTAATACCTTCTCTATTAATTATATGTCCTAAAAACCGAAGCTCTTGTCTGAACAACTTACATTTTTTCTGGATTTATCTTTAATCGAGCGGTCTGTATTCTTGAAAATAACTTCTCCAATCTCGTTAGATGCTCTGCTTCTGAATCTGAAAATACTAAAAGGTCGTCCAAGTATACTAAAGCTTCTTTCCATATCATATCTCTCAATATGTCGTTTATCAATCTTTGGAAAGTTGTTGGTGCAGCGGCAGTACCGAATGGCATTCTTGTAAAGCAAAACTGTCCCGATCTCTTTGAGAATGCAGTTTTCAACTTTGAAGAGTCCTCAAGTTCTTCTTGGTAGGAAGCATTACCTATATCAAAAGAGCTGACCCATTTCATTCCTCTTAGTGAATTCAACATTCCATCTATATTCGGTATTGAGAATGCTGGCCTTTCTGTAACTTGATTTAATAATCGGAAATCTAAACACAATCTAATCTCGTTTTTTTTCTTTTTTACATACGCACATCATGGGTGTGTTCTACGGGGACGAACATTTTTCAATAATCCCATTTTCTTCTAAATTCTTGATTCCTTTTTCTATATGACGTTCTAAATGTGCTGGTTGTCTCCGTGGTTTTTGTAAAATTGGTTCACTTGTTGTTTTAATTTCATGTTTTATCAAAGAAGTTTTCCAATATCCATAAAAATACTTTTATATTTTTCAACGATTCTAAATATATCCGTAACCTCTTTTAAATTTAATTTTTCTTTAGAATTTGCAAGTCTCGAGGCATTTCCATACATATTTTTGTCAATATAAGGATCTAATGAACAAATTTCAACACCCGTTAACTCTTTTATTTTATCATCTTCATCAGATTTAAATCTCCATTGAAGTTCCAAACTTATTCCTCTAATTAAATTTATTCAAAAATGATTACTGGGTATACTTTTTCAGCGACATAAAATATTTGATTTAAATTAATATTTCTCCATTTCACATTTATCATGCAAGTTCCGATAATCTCCACTTCCATTTGCACATATAACTGATGTTATTATTTCCTTACTAACTGCGATGTTTAATTTTAGTACATAACATTGGTCAATAACATTAATTCGGGCACCAGTATCTAATAAACACTGTTTTAACATCTATTATTACTGCTTCAATTCCTGGTCTCCCATTAAATGTTTTATAGTCAATTACGCCATTTGGATTAATTATAAAACCGCCTAAAACTCCTTCAGACACTATCTTTTCAACATTTGGTTCTATATATTTAGTTTTAACAGCATGAACTCCACATATGCTATTATTTTTACTATCATTTTCAACAATAAAATCGCTAATTTCATCATCTATCTTATTATAATATTCATTTTTATAAATAGAATTAATATACTTAAAATTATTAGTTACATTAAAATTATAGATATTACAGATAAAAGGATCCAAAATATTCTTACCTTTTAGCAGATGTCTCCGAGCATCTCCTGGCCTGTCGGAGTCCCAAAGTTTGACTATCACTCTGTCTCATATCCGGCCTAATTTTCGTCTTCTGCATCATTGATTCCAGCCATGTTCGATTTGTGATTTCGTCCCCCTTTCATTTGACTACTATTTATTATTCCAGTTTGGAGATCGGTAGTCTCTGTGACATTGATATCCAATATGACCCTATACATTGCACTGAGAACATCTCAAATATGGACACTGTCTTATGATATGACCCACACCTCTGCAACCGTAACAAACCATCGTATTTTCTGTACAATTCTTTTGCGTATGACCTCCTTTCCCACAACCATAGCAGATAATTGTTTTATTATCGTTTTATCAATTTTGCAATCCATTTTTTATTGGTTCTGATCTCCTGTTTTGATACTATGTACTGAATTTCTTGATTGCAAATAACCGGGTTGCGCTGCAAATCTGTCTCTCTCTTTTATAACATTAGCAAATGTTCTCGGTCTATTAATGTTGGCGATTTCGTTGACATGGACTTCTTTCTTCACATTTTCCATCTTTTCTATTATTGTGTTAATAGATTCTGACGATTTGGCATCCTGCATATAACTTTGTATTTTAACATCAATATCTTCCACACAGTGTGTTAGAAAATATGACATTAATTCTGTCTTATTCCATTTATGAGCCATAACTTCGTCAATCATTTTCTCGATCTTATTAAAATAGGCGCTTGATGAATCTGTACCTTTTCGATATGATATTAAATCTTGCAAGTCTTGAATTAAGGACGTAGGCCGAATCCAGTGATTCATATGTAACAATTAAATCTTTACTTATGAGTGCTTTGACAACGATTCCTTGGATTGCTTCATTGATCTGCGCCAATTCGAAGAACCGTTTGCAATCTCCAATAAAAGTGCCGATATCTTCTTTCCCACTGAATGTGTTTGGAGCTAAATCGAATGCAACATTCGGCGTGGTCGCCATATAAGAATTTTCCAACATTTATTTTTAATAAAAAATTACACAATAATTTGAATCTGTTACAAATTTTCTGAATATTAAAACACAGGAGATTTTTATTAAGAATACTTTTGATCCATTAATATATTATAATTATAAATAGAAATATGTCATTATAAATACTTATATACATCTAATTATCCTCACAATTAACTTTAACATAACATGTTTATTTAAATAGTCGTCAATATGCAAAAAGTGCAATTACGAGCAATTTTTCCATTCTTTTTATTAACTTACTTTCTATATAGGTATAAATACGTATCTATGGAATTTAGAAACATATTTTTGATGGCTTTTTACTCAATCGATTTTCTTCAATCTTTGCACACTTACTCATTCTTGATGACAATAAATGATTATGTAAAAATTTGATCAAAAAAACTTTTTAAGATCGAAAAGACGAAAAATTCGGAGTTCCCGAAAAATATTAATTGCAAGATATCTACTTATAAATTAGAAGTCGTTTATATTAATTTTAAATGTTTTTTTAATTAATTTTTTTTAAAAACTTTGTAGGCAAAGAAGAGTTCTATCTGCATAAAGAATAGATATAAAAAATTTAATTTTTTGATTTACTAGTTTATATGAATTCCTAATTTCTGACAAAGCATCGGAGGCCGCCTGTAATGTCAACGGTACATTGGGTGATGGAACTAAAAACGAACGTATGCTACAACGTTGATTCAAAATATTTCAAGAAGGAGATGAGACCCTCAAAGATGATGATGGCCGTGGACGGAAACCTGCTTTGAAAATGAAAATTGGAAGGCTCTAGTAGAAGCAAATTACGCACAACAGTTCGAGAGCTTGAGGAGGAACTAGATGTCACGATAGGAACAATTTCAAACCATCTGCGTGACATTGGAAGTCGAAAAAACTGGATAAATGGATTCCATACAAATTACTTGATAATCAAAAAATGCGTCGTTTTGAGGCATCGTCTTTACTTCTTCTGTGAAACAAGAATGATCCGTTTCTGGACCGAAAAAAAATGAAAAGTGGATTGTCTACAACAATTGGAGATGTTCTTCTCAATGATTAGACCACAATCAAGCTCCGCAACCCTTTCCGAGGCCAAAATTGTACCAAAAAAGATAATGTTGACTGTTTGGTGGTCTGCAGCCGGTGTTGTTCATCATAGCTTCCTAAATACAGAAGAAACAATTACGGAAGAAAGATTCTGTCAGGAAATTATCAAAAATAACCAAAAACTCCAACAACAACAACCACCATTGGTCAATAGGAAGGGGCCTATTCTTCTCAGTGACAACGCTCGGCCTCACATCACACGTCTGAAAATGCAACTGTTGAACGAACTTGGCTACGAAACTTTGAGTCATCCACCATACTTACCTGACCTCTAGCCTACTGATTATCACTTTTTCAAACATCTTGACATTTTCCTTCAGGAGAAATACTTCAAAAATCAAGGGGATGCTAAAACTGCCTTCAACGATTTCATTGCCTCCAGAAAGCCATAATTTTATGTAACCGGAATAAATAAACTTGTGTAACGTTTTCAATAGTGTATTGATGCTAACGGTTTTTATTTCGATAATTAAAGTTGATTCTACGCTGAGATATTTCTCTTTAAAGATTAAGGTTAATAAACGACATTATTTTTTAAACAACGTAATAATAAAATATCAATTAAAAATATTTGTTTGGATTAGACTTCTAAAAGTTTCGTTTAACTTTCACTGATCATGATGACTGTTTCAATGAGTTTGATACCCCTAGTAGAGGCATAGACGATGTTGGAACACTGTTTCGCATAGAGAATTTCTTCATTCACTGTTTTTCATGAATGTTCCAAATTAGTAATTCAAAGGTTTCTCAGTTTAATTTCCTAATATTTAGTTAATCGTGTAAAAATATGTAATCTGGTTTCAGATATACTTTCGGTTTTTCGTTAGTTGGATCAAGAGAGAGGTTGTGTGATCATTGAAGAAGCGGCTTCTTTCACAACATAAAGTTACCACTCGATCCGTGAACAATTATTATTAATATTATCGATTATTATCTATGCACTTTAATCGCATTCGATTACGTCTTACGATCAAATTTGTGAATTGCAATCGTCTATTACGAAAGATCATTCGGTACCAGAAGAAAAGATACGGTCCAAAGAACGAATTTCATCTGCCATAGTCGACAAAGGAAATTTCACAATCTAATTTTAACGAAGTCGGATAAAGGACTGAATCAACCTCGACTGTCTATAAAAATATTTTACATCCTAAATTGAAGTAACTAAGTATTTTTGTAAAGTTCAAACCTTTGCTTGTGGAATAGTTTTCCTTTTTTGTCATCAAACAATCAGTTCTTCGTTCTTTCCTTTTGCTATCTTGTTAATTGATATTTATAATAAAGTCAGTGATAACATTTGTATTCATTAAAGATTTTTATTTTACAAGTGATTCTATTTATTCAGTAACCAAATCATCAAACAAAAATTGTTGTTTGGTCATTTTTAATTCTTTGTTGTTTCATATACTTTAGGGATTACCTAATTAATGGGCAGCCGACAGGGGAAGGCAAGGTAGGGCACTTGCCACCCCCTGGACAAATAATTTTTTAAAAAATTGAAAAAGAATTATTTCACTAAGAAATTGGAAAATTATAATTGGATGCTAGAACGATATTGGCTGCTATAATCTAAAAAAATATATTAGATAAGTAGGCTGAGACAGTAATTTGGAATTTGATGAGAACAAAACTAAATTTCCCCCTGGAAAAAATCCTGTTTGCGCCTATGACCTAGTTAGTTATCTTTTATGTTACGCGTACATACCATTGATAAAAAAGATTAATTCATTTATAGCAAAAAATGTATTAAAAGATAAATTTAATAAATATATTGAAACTATAATAAATTTTTAAATAAATAAATTCTTTATTCATAAAAAATATCATACAATGAACGTCGACAGTGGGGGACAAGAGAGATAGAGGTCTTCCTAGAACTAAAAATATTTTAAAAAATAAAGAAAAATATTTATAACACTAATAAATTTCAAAATTATAATGCGATGCTATTGATATATATTGATATATTTTAGATATATAGGCTATTGGATATTACATTCGAAATTCTGAAAATGATTTTATATTTTTTCCTATCCTAAAACAAATTTCGAAGATGCAACTGCATTTCACTATTTATACCTTGATCGAGTGTTTCTGTCTTTTATAGGATTTCTTTGTGTTTTATGTTCAAATAAATTAAATTTTATGTTGTTAAAATTAAAAGTATTAATAAATTTAATTTTAAATCTGCTTATATAGGCAAGCAGTGGTTATGTCATCAATGGATTATTATGTCATCAAAACACGCTCAATATGGTTTTCGAGAGACAGGGTCTCTCGAAAACCCTATTAATAAATTTGATTTTTATATTTTTTGTTAAAAATATTCAATTTTAAAAAATACTAAAATAACTAATTATTACAATATTCATTTTCGCGCTTTTGTCGGTGTGCGAATTTGTCGTCCAATCATTGGTCAGTTCATGTTTTAGCATTATGAAAAACTTCGGTACATTCAGAAAGATGGAGTTGCGATGGATTCATTGTAAGCATCAATTTATATGAAGTCTCTTGCTTTTTGTAAATATTTATAAATATTTACGGGAGTTTTTCAACGGAAAACTCGGGTAGATAGTTAAAACATACGTTGATTTTACAGTAATTCTTTTAACACATAAAAAATTATATTTGTTGTTCGTTTTGTCTGAAGATGAAGGGAAATAAGTCGAAATTATTGGCTAAAATATAAAAAAATTTATTTACTTGACGCTACTTTTTCTTTTAATGATTGTGTTATTAATTTTTTAATATAATATTATCATAAATATTATAAATTTTGTATTCCGAATTCCTTACTAAATATTCAATAAATAAATAATATACATTTATTTAGACCAAGTTTATTAGTTTAGTTTATTTTATTGTGTTACTTAAAACAGATAATAATCGCATTAATAATTTCAAGTTATAAACGATATAAATATTTGATTGATTAGTATTTAAAACGTGAATATAAATATAAATAAATAAAGTTTCTGCTGGTGGGTACCTTGGTATTTACCTAATACGTATGTCGTGACACTACGGTCCAATATTAGTTTTAAGAATATGTTTGTAAATGAACAATTCTAAAGAAATATAAAATGTGACATATTGGGTTCTTGAATTTAAATTTGCAGAAATGTTAAGAACATAAACTTAAGAAAAAACTGAAACTTAAGTCAAATATTTTATTTTCCTGAAATATATAAATATTTTTATTATTCATATAAATAATTCTTAAAGTGCTTTTCTAAAAGATAAAACACTCTATTTAAATCATCATCAAGACTAATAAAAAATGAAAAGGTTTCTGCTAAAAATTGTACCCGAGAAATAAATTAATATACTTCAGTTTGATTTTGTTGGACAATATTATTAAAATATTTAATTGTGACTCTGCTTACTCAACTCATTTTTGGACTTTAATCAATGAATTGCAATGTCTGATTAACAATGATTCACAATACAACATCTCACAATGAGAAACAAAGTTAATTTGGAAAATAGAAGTCATTCATTCAAATGGAGGAGGTTTATTTTGCCGATCAATTAAGTTTTGAATGTTCATTAATCCATATTTTTAGAGGAAAATAATGACACTAACAATAAAATTTATATACAAGATGAGCGTTTATTGTACAGATTTTTTTCGATTTAATTCTAAGAAAGTCTGACACTTGTGATGCTACTCACTAGAACAGAAAATATAATATGAATTAAAGGATCACTTAACAGCCGAACAAAATCTTATAATACATTTTATTGTCAACTAAGTAATTGCCGATCTCAATTATAGATGTCTCTCACTCCATTATCCGTAAAATTTCTGAATTTCTTTCTGTATACATTAGGGGTCATCAGAACATAGCTCTAAAAATTAATTGCGCAGATATTTTTCTTAAAGTTTTCTAAAGATATGAATAATTAAAATAATAATCAATAATTTACATGGAGTGCAAAAATGCATATTTTTGCCATATTTGCTATATTATTTTCGTAAAGGAAAAAACGCAGTGCAAGATACCAAAAGTTACGTGATGTGTTCGATAAAGAAACCTTTAAAGAAAGACAATACCGAATGAGGAGATTTTTCTCTTAAAGATGATCAAAGTTTAGGTCGACCAGTTAAGCCTAATAAGGAAAAGATGAAAATCATCATCGAAGTGGATTGTCACTTAAGTACTCGTGAGATTGCAGAGAAGTTAAATTTTTCACAAAGAGCAACTGAGAAGCATTTAAAACGTGTCTGTCTCGATAAGAAGCTGAATATTTAGATGTCGTATGGTTTGAAAGAATTTCATCTAAAATTTCATCTGTGACATATATAATCATCCTATGTTTTAACAGTGGTTTAGAAACAAGGACAAACTTACTAATCAAAAACCTTCAATGAAAAGAGCTTTGGGAGCAGGAAAGAAAACCAGTTTGGGAACTATAGAACAAATTATTTGTGATGAGATAATAGATCTTAGAATACGAAAAATGAAAGTTAGTCGGAAGTATATTTCTGATAGGGCAGTAGCATTGAGTAAAGAGTTTAATATTAAAATACTGGAAATTGGATAACAGGGTTTATGAAGAAAAATGGATTTACACTTAGCCGAACTACCAATTTAACAACATTATCAGACTCTGACATAATTTTACGTGCTGTTAATTATATGAAATATTTAAAAAATCGTCTTTCTTATTTAAATATTAAAAACACTTTAATGATGGATGAAACTGCAGTATTTATGAGGATGATAATCCAAAACCACCATCAAAGGAATTGGTTAATTCATGGGTCGGAGAATCTTTGAATGAATTTAAAACCGGAACCATACAAAACTCAATTTAGTTAGAAAATTGACGATTGGCATATAGCAAAGCATGATGTGTATGGTAGAAAGTTTTGCTACGTTAAGCCTTAAATTGAGTATTGCGTAACATTCTACCGCTATATAAAAGGGACTTAAATCTGAAATTTCAATTAGTCAACTGAAGATGCCAATATGGCGAAACTAGTCTTGCAAAATAAAAATAAATGTTTGGAAAATTGGCTATTTTTTGTTTTATATATATATATATATATATATATATATCGATTGATTTTTTTGCATATACATTTTGTTTTGAATTCATTCGTTCTTTCCAAGTTGTTCAAAAAATAATTGATTTTAACGTCACAATATATACATTGTAAGGTAAAATCTATATAATAGGGATAAAAATAAGACGACGCATTTCGAGATAATAATAATCCTATCATCAGGTCACAAAATGTACTAAGCAAGTAATTTATATGTATTTTGTAAATGTATTTTATGTAAATGTATTTTGTCAGTGCGTGATTGTTTTGCATTGGTCAAATGTGTTTACAAAATTTTATTATCATAAAACAATTAGAAAATTAGGGTCACAGAGGACCACAGAGAAAGGGCCGTTTTAAACTACAGCGTCTTTTAAACGTCCAATGATTGAATTCGTTCCAGGATTGAGTTGGTAGGCGTATCCTTGGAACAGG
>MQRK01224278.1:7057-29162 GCA_001938485.1 Girardia tigrina | reverse complement strand
TGATAAAAGTTGTTGAAACTTGAAAAATCGCCGATAAAAACTATTATAATTTTTAAATCCTCTCGATCTGATGCATAGCTTGATATAAATTTTAATTCATGCTGTCAATGACATTTAAGGTGCTCTTCAATGCTCATTACTGGAAAATAATTCGGAATATAAGTTCAGCAGTTCCATCACAATATCTTGAATTTCATCCCCATCTATATATTTGGCAATTTCAAAATCTTTGGTCCTTCAATTATTCCAAGTACTTCCTTGTAACGGCGTTTCAAAATTTGTTTTATTTTAATTTACTAGTTACATGATTTGCTTTTATTAAGAGCACAATTCGATGGTTTTGTAAACAATATCAGGACACAAAATTAATGTTGCATGTCTTACAAGTTAGTTCGATTATTTTATCTTTTAATGCTACATAATATGAACCAGACGCTATGATATTGGAGACAAAATGTTAACTTTGAAACAAAAATGAAGAATTACATTTCTCTTCTGAATCATTATATCTCTGAAGAATGACCAAAAGAAACATTTTGTTATCTTTATTATGATATTTTAACTTTTATATCTACAAATTCTCAACCCCCAACCCTACCTTGTAACAAGGTGTATGTAATAGTTTTAGTAGGTCGAAAAATAATATTTTATTTTTTATATTATTACCAGTTATTTCTTCATCTGCTTCTTCATTCAATGCTTGTAATTTTTGTAATTCTTTTTTCTGTTTTTTTATAACATCTATATTTTATGATTATTATAACATTATAAATCATGTTTTATTTTACTTCTCAAATTCGAAATTTTCTCATTATATTCATTCTAAAATTAGGTATAAATAACAATAAACGTAATTAAAAATGAAAATTATACAAAGATGCGTTTTTAGAAAAAAAGATTTAAGTTTATTTTTATGTGATATTGCAATAATATAATACTAAATATGAGGGGTTAATTTAAATTGTCATGTCACCAGAATAATTTATTATTTTTTTAATTTAAAAGGTAAAATATTTTAATGCTTATTAAATATCTTAAAATTAAAAATGATAAGAAAACCATTAAATATTAAATATTTGTTTATAAACAAAAATATTTTTAGTCACAACAATTTATATATTTTAATAAAAGTTATGAAACAATTTTAAATAAATTTTAAAATAAATTTTTAGTTTTAATGTAAAATGTATTTAATAAATTTGCAAGATTTTAAACATTTAATCGAAAAGACTTTAATAGATTAATTTGTGGCGAGATAATTGAATTAACAGAAAAATTTGTTTAAATATGTGAATTGTTGTTATATAAATAAAATTTTTGTGTTGAAAAAATGAATTCAGATATTGATGTTGCAACCACTTCTCAGATTAAATAAAATTAAATAATACAATAATTAACAAATTTAGAAATTTTGAATTATTTTCCTTTTATAATTTATGCATATATTTTGCTTATAATTAATTTTGATAGTTTAACTAAAATTGTCATTGAAAGGTATAGCCGGCTATGTATATGAACTAAGCCCCATAGAGATTTATCTTCGTTCATCTTGGAAATTTTCGGTGTGTGTGGTGCTGACGACCGGACCGAGTGGCGGCGATTAGCACCGCTTAGACGTGCCGGGACTTGGCGCCCGGGAAGATCGCCGTGTCTGTTTGACGGCGTCGGTGTGCCGATCGCGTCAGGCGACCATCGTTCGATACGCCATCGGATGACGGCTCGGTCAAGAAGACGATATCATAAAACATCGTTCAAAACAAAAAACTGTAGATTTATTCATTTAAAAAATTGTGCCATCAAATATTATTTAAACAAAACTGTAATGTTTTTTTTGTTTTATGTTTTAGAAAACGTAGAGAGCGGAGAAAATACATTTGATGCTTATAAAAAGTGACAATCAGGATGTTATAATTTTTACCCACTTGGCTCTGCAAGAAATCACTGAAATAATAAATAAAAATTTAAGACATGCAAAATGGAGCTTATTTGAAGCACATGAAAATTCTTCATTGACTGAAAATTGTGAAATTGACGTTTAATGATGATTTTATATCGATAACTAATACAGATAATCATATGGATAAAAATGAATCTTAAAAGTTTGAATTTAATAAACAAGATAATTTGCTAGAAGAAGCTAACGACTTTGATTTTAATAAAGTGGCGAAAAGTTTTACAGATAACAACACTTTTAAAAAGATGTGAGATGTACACGAAGATGCAATTAAGTATGTTTCAAGAATAATGTTATTTAGCTTTTCAAACAATTAAAAATTATTTCAATCCGTCAGGAAAATGTAATATCATTTAAATTTAATTAGCGATAATTTGTATGAGAATCTGTTTGTTATAATAAATTTTTGTGTTAAAAATGAATCCGGATTTTGAAATGATAAAGAACGACAATCGCATAAATGCAACTAACAATTATTATTTTCTTGTTATTAATATATTAATTGAAGATATTTAAAAAAAAATAAAAAATTATGCTATTGAATGAAAAGGAGAGTTGACGGGAACTAACGTGGACAGATTCGCCATCTAAAGTAAACTTAATAAAATCTCGATAGAAAACACGAACCTGAATCTCCGATATCTTTCATTTATTTCAAAATTTAAAATAATTTTATCTGGTCAATGATTAAAATGATGAGTTTAAACAAACGATTGAATGAATTTAGTTGATTTTATTTAAATGACAATAGAGCAGCATGTAGCGAGTTTATGGCCAAGGATTCACTATTTTATGAACTTTGCTACTTTGAAAAACTTTTTTTTCATTTTAAAAAATATTAAATTCTAGAACAATCAATAAAGATGAATATAAGTAAATACATATGACTACAAATTTAGAAATTATCTTTTATTTTATTAAGTATAAAATTTTAAATCAACTAGGAATTCCTAAAAAAACATTTTCTTTGATGTATTGTGGGAAATAAATATAAAATAAAAGTGCAAATTGAATTAAAAAATATTTGTATAGAAAAATGTATAACCGTATAATCGAAATAATTGAAATTATAAAATAACGTATAAAATAGCAAAATGATAAAATCTCATAACTGTTGGGTTTAAAGGAAGAGTCATAAAAATGAACAGCAAATGATTTAAATAAAGGAAGTAGAATACCTTAAAAACTTGAGTTAGAATTTAAAACATAGATGAACAATTTCAATTTATAAGTAAACCAGAAAATTTTCTTTTCAAAATTCTCTTGCTTTAGGCTAAATCATTTAATCTAGTCGATTTATTTAATTTTACATCTTGAACTTCCCAATTTTGTTCAGGACATTCCTTGAAAACATTCTCTACGAAATTTTAATTTTGATCTTCATACTTACAGATAAAATAGAAGTTTTTTAGCCACTCCTATATGTATGAATTATACAATATTTATGTATAAATGAGAATGAGTCAACTATTTTTCAGAAAGTGATTATATTTTTCTTTAAAATGGTAGTACTGCTTTTACTTGTAGATGACGCACATGCGGTTTAATTATAGTTATGTCTGGATACGTTAGATCTGGCTAATGTAATTCTATTGTAAACACCATGCAGTTAACTATGTCTTCTTGCTATTTATTGGCACTAAAAATGAGTAACGTTCTGTCAAGACCCTCTCGAGTGAAAACATTTTTGCAACTCAAGAACCCCCAATGGTTATTAAGGGTCAACTACAACCCAATGGCATTTTATAGATATGTCTACAAATTTGTCTGCACAACGGTTCGGGCGCCTCTTCATACTCGACATCTGACAAGCAGTGCCGAGCTCGAAGGGCCTGCGGGTTCAACTAAAGACAGGACGGACTGGGGGCCCCCTCCATATTCAGTATCGTTTGGGGATGATTTCGTGTTGTAGAAGTGTCTGTGTTCCTCCAATGCAGGCGTCACTCATGTCTGTAAATGCTGTGTCGATCGTCGATACTCGCGGCACTATTGCGTCTACAATCATGAAGGGTTATTATCATTTATTATCATCAGGTATTACATGTTCATCATTTATGTATATATTATATCGTTTAAATCGTCTAAACTCATAACGCCTAAAACTTTTATCGTTTAAATTTCCATCATCATCAAGATTATTTTTTATCATTTAACAAAATTTCTATCATTTATTATTTATCATTTAAATTAATTGTATCATTAATTAGAAAAATTACATATAACGCTCACTCGCAGTATTTTCGGTAAAACCAAGTTTCATTAATTTTGATTTCACTGAATTTCATTAAATTCCTTTAAATTTCAATTTTCATTTAGTAGATCCAGATTTATTCAAAACTTATTTAATAATTTTTAACTCAGTTACAGATATATAGTATTTATTTGATTTAATTAATAATATTCGATAACCGCATATCGATTTTACTCATAATTTACAAAATTTAGAAATAATCTCCAGTTTTAAATATTACTTGAATTTATTTACAAAATTTTATTTTTATCGCAAACATTCAAGGAAAATCTCCTTAACAATTTAAAAGAAAATTTAAAGAAATAAAATTGTAAAGAAAATTGTGAGTATTAAAGAAAAAATCGTACGAAAATTTCTTATTTGTTTAAATGCTCCATTCTCAAAGTCTCGATTGATTTCGGACTCCCGTCGCGGATTTAAATTACTAAATATTCGTATTTTAGAACTCATTTGGATTTTCTCCAAGGACGAAGGCGGCGACGACGTTGGGGCAACGGCCCAAATAACTTTACTTTATGAGGAAATCGATATTCAGGTATTTAGGTTAATTATCATTAAATAAGAAAAATATTTTAATCGAACACATTTATTCAGATTACTAAAATCAAGAAATAGTAACAATAAAATCAAATTACAATATGTTCGGTATCCGGAGGGCTGCTAAATGGCTCGTCAATTGGTTGAATGCTAATGGTCGTTCGCCAGTCGACGCGTCAATCAGTTGAAGCGCCTGTCTGTAAACTTGAACTGGAATCTGGAGTTTACTCTCTCGGTGTCACTAGTTCTCTTGTTGACTCTCTGCTTGATGATGTCGCCGCTCTTCACTGATAAATTGTTGTTTCGTTCGTCTGTTAGATTATCGTCGATCAACTATTCTAGTTTTTGCTTGAAATTGCTTCGGTAAAGTGACGTTTCAATGTAACACGTAAGTGTAAATTTTGTAACAATGTCGTCTCAACTTAAAAATGACTGTTATTTTATATTGTAGATGGAATGTTCTGTTTCCTCTTTTCGGCCAATTGCCTTCTGCCAACAAGGAGTCTTAGAAACTCTGCAATGCTGGTTGGTTAAGCACTAATGTTTTTGGTGTGTTCTTGTCCATGTGTCTTTGAAAATTTTTGGTAAGTTTTGATTTTTTATAGAATATCTTATTTGTGTGTTGCAGATTGCTAGTATCAGGTGGTTCGATGATTCACGGATTATTCACCATGGATAATTACGCGATGATTTTTTTAGACTTTGACTGACTCACGTAAGTTTTTATTAATTATTTGTATTTGCTAATTAACTTTCTTAATCTTTCAGACGCCATAACTTCTTCTGGGAACATACCATCACTTCACGGGTTTCACTCAGGGACTCGTCTTGTGAGGAGCTACTCGAAGAAGGTCGGATGACCCCTCAACTCTACTGGATCGTTCAGTAACGGACTTTATTGTTTTTTGGGTTTGTTTTAAATAATTTTTCTTTTTCAGGGTCTATAACTCTTCTCCAAACAATGCAATCAGGCGACGGGTCAATAAAACGAATGGTGTCTACAACGTTCAACTTGGACAGCGACGTTGATTCAGTTCTTTTTATCGGGTTCGTTTTTATTCCACTGGTTTAATTCCACTGCGGTATCTTCGATGCTCTGCCGACCCACCAGGATGCCTCGATAGCTTTGAAACTCGTCTGATTGCTGTGATGTCGTGTTCATTTAAATATATGTATTAAATTTCACGATCTTTCTTTTTCTTCGTGTTTTTTGAGTGTTATGCCTTATATTTTTGTGTATATAAAATGCGTAATTGGTTTTTTGTGACCGTAACAGTTCAGTGATCCTTTTTTGTTGTTAGAAGGTGCACCAGAGGCCTAAACTAATCGAAAAAATTAGGTATGGTACGAGAAAATTGTGATGCATTGACATAGTGTTTACAAATGTATTAAAAATTAAAAAATTATTATATGAATATTATAATTTTCTTTTTTCTTATAATGAACTTTCCCCAAAGCTTTTCCATGACATTGCGTGCGGCTTTGGAAAAATGCTCTGATGAAAGCAATAACTCGTAGTTAGGTTGTTGATATCCACTTGTCTCCGATGTTATTGTGTGTCATTCTGGAAATAATTTGATTTCTAGCTATAGAGAAAAATATGAGTGTTTTTGCTCTTTTAAAATCCTCATCACTATAATAACCAATATCTTTGACATTAATTTACTCGAATTTCTGTTCCTATCCTAATTTTATCAAACTAAATTGCAGTGGTTCACTGATTAAAGGTTGAAAATCTGGTTAGACGTACCCACTTTCCATTTTCATTTCTGTATAAAGGTTGCTATCACCCTTGAGCAGTTCATCATAATCGGTTGGAAGTCAGCTGGTAACATTAATCGAGTAATTGGTTGAACATACCGAATTCTCCCTTTATATTTTATTTTTAATTCATTTGTACACCCAGTGTTTCCAGCTATTACTTCCAAGTTTATTTTTTCACATTTATATATAAACATTGCTTCTCCGACAATTCTTCCAAATTCTCCGGATTTTAACGGTAGTAAAGGTGCTACTAAATCAATATTAGTAACGGCCATAGCTAATTTCGTCCTCAGTAATTCTTTATTTAATTTACAATCGTTTTTTATTAACTCAAAGTATACTTGTTCTAGATTTCATAAACCTTTATGATACAAGAAATCTATTTTATTATTAAAATAAGATGCCTGATCTATATCTTCGGAATTTAAATGTCCTGGAATTGTTGGTAATTTGTATTTACTGACAAAAATTTCTTGGTAATTTGTTCTAAACACTTTTCTACCACATTTAGTGATGGCCTCACCTTTGATAAACCTCATACCTTCTGATTTTTTGTTTGTGACAAACTGTTGAGGTGTCATCTGCTTGTAATCGACACTCATTTTGCTATTTTTTCCAATAACCCTTTTATAAATTTCCTCTTGGCTCATTTGTTTTTCTCTAACTTCTTCCTCTTCAGGTTCTTTAAGGTTTTGTGCTTTAAATTCATCAAAGGTAGTTGTTTTAAGTAACACAACATTACATTCTTCCATTCTAACGTCGTAAATTAAGGTTGTCAACCCATACTCGCAAAATCTATCTTTCGCAAAACAATTAGGATGTGTTTTCATTTCTCCAGAATTAACATAAAAATGTCCTTTGAATTTCCTTAATTCCACTTCAAATGAATCTATTACTACAATATTCCTTCCTATTTCACCGTTTATAGAAAATATACCACCTTCATAATCACCCACCGCTGATGTTATTCTTCTAGCTCTATATATTTTTGAATAAGTGATTGCATTTTTATAGCTTTTACTCTTGAATCTTCAATTTTAATTTCACCGGTTACATAACCATCTTCACACTGTTGTCGTGTATGATGAATAACCTCTTTTGTTAATCCATCACTAACTATTGAAGAGCATGAACGATGTCCACAGTTGAATGCAAATCGTCGTCTAAACACTTTACATTCTTTAATCGTTGTTGTTTGATAAAGTGACGCTTGATATACATGGTATATATATATTATTGTTAATACTTATGAATGTTGATGGCGTGGCTTCTGGACAGTCTTCAGTATCTAGAAGTGAATATTGCTTATTTCCAATTTCTATATTGTCACAATCATATCCGTAAAATGCATTGACTTTATCTATTCTCGAAAATATAATTAATATTATAAGAAACAAGGTTATGATTTAATCTTTTTGGGATTTGTGTAGATATACCGGTTTTACCATTAGTATAATTTTTGGTAAATTTCAAAGTGGTATCAATTATTGCTTTATCCGAATCGCTTTTCTCAACACCTGGTATCGCTGACTGCATTTTATTTTCTGAGTTAATTTCAAATATTTCTTTTCCTTGACTTAATTGATCTATAGAGTCGCTGACTACCCTTGTAATTTCTTCTGTATTCTTTATTCCCACCGCTTCATCAGTGTTTTCAATATACTTTTCTTTAATCATCATGTTATTTTGTTCTCTAAACTGCCATCCTTTTTCCAAATTTAATTCTAGTGTTAGTTCATTTTCATTCTCAGTATCAAGATTTGTTAACCGGAGATAAGTATCATCTTCATGGATATTACCATCAATTATTACATTATAATTATTTATATATGGCAGAGATTGTTTGATGTCTTTAATTTAGCATATATAGGCAGCGAAAACGTTCGCCGGATTTCTTCTGTTGGCAAATAAACATTAATCTGGTATTTCATTTCATCAGTTTCTTTTTCTCTTTTAATCCATATTTCTAATAAATGATTTAATCTCATAGGTATCCACTCTTCTATGATTTTTGACCTTTTACAAAGATACATTAATACTCTTGATTGATGTAATGGTACTAGTACAGGGTCTAAGTCTGTTAATATTGATATTATTTCTCCTTTCTTTATTTTGTTATGACATAAAAGAAATTGAATTCGTTTAATATTGTTATCCTGCTTCATTACTCTTTCTGTCTCATCAATGACAAATAATGACTGTCCTTCATCCTTAGTTTCCCTCAATGCATTAATTTCTTTGATTTGTGGTTGATCCAATATTAGTCTAATATCTTTTCCAGATTTCTTTAACTCGTGTTCGATATTTCTCTTTTCTTTGATATGTTCTGAATTTATCTGTTTCTGTAAATTTTCTACTAGTGGTTGAATGTGTTTTTCATATAACTCTTGAAATTTTTTATTTGCTTCCTCGTAAAATTTGGTATCTTTCTTAAAGTTCATTTCTGGGTGCTATTCATTTAATACATATAATCTTCGTCCGGTCCATAAACCATTGTCACTATCAGATTTAATTTTTATACCATTATGAACTAATTTGAAATTAATATCTTCATCATCTTTCGTTCTTTCTTGAATTATCTTTTGTATTAGTTCATATAGTGAGCTATTACTTGTTGATCTGGATACTGCTACTGAAATTATTGTCTCATTGGGGAAATATACCCATAAACTTTCTGAATTATCAGTTCTTTGCTTTGCGAATTTCCTCAGTATTTCATCTATTAAGTACTGCTGAGTTTCTGGTATTAGGTGTCGCAAATTTTGAATTAGATTTACGATTTCTTCATAGTTATTGATTTTGGATGCAATAAACTCAAAATACTCTGAAATTTTAATTATTTGACTGCGAATCTTATCCACCATTCCTAGTTCTTCATTATATTCTTTTATATATAGACTGTCCTCAATATTGAGGCAAATCGCAAAAACTTTAAGCTTTTTCAGTTCCAATTCCCAATTTATGACTGGCAATAACGTTTCTTTTTCAGAGATAAGATGAATTTCCGCCTCACAATGAGGCCAGATTCCATTTTCAAACAAGGTTTTGTTCATCTCCATTTTAGTTCCCAAATATATTATTTGGAAATCCTCCAACGTGAATTCTGAATTTGTCGAAAGATTATAAAAGTTAATCAGATCACGTATTATCTCCTCTGTATTTAGATTTTGAAACCCATTAAGACAATACTTGTTCGAATTTGGAAAAATCGCATATAATTTATAATTTTCTGGGTCTTCTGCTCCCTTAATTGTCGTCTCGAATTTATTAATCAATTCAATTAGTCTTGGTATTATTTTTTCTTCAATAAGATATTGTTTATTGATTATTTTTAACTGTTCAATGATTAGCAATAAAACTTCATGCGGAAGTGTATTTAATACTAATTCCACATTCGAAACAACCAAATCGATAATTCTTCGTGCTTCGTTATTATCAACAATTGATGATGTTAAACTTGATTCCTTTAGAATTTTCATTATGAAATTATCATACAAACTTTTGCAAAGAAAATAGTCGTCATGTTTATTTCCAGGATATGGCAGATTTTGCCAATCATCTAATCTGTTCATTTTTCTCAAAATTGGAGTTTTAGTTTTTAGGTTCCGCCATAAACCATATTCAGTAATTGGTTTATCATTACATGGAATTGGTCTCTTACCATATCTCAGTAATTCTGAACCTTCCGGATCCAACCCTAATATTTCATATAATTCACTTGTTAATATTTTTCCGTTGCACTGTAATTCGAATTCTGCCAAACCATCAATGTATAAAAGTGTTATTGGGTCGAGTTCATATTCCTTTGATATTTGAACAATCAACTCTCTTGTTACATTGATTCCTTTCTCTGATAACTCTGTCCAAAAGTCTCTTAAAATTTCAACTATTTGTTGTAATGGTTTAATATGTTTGTAGTCTTCGAATTTTGGGTCTACTTTGTTTATTGGATGCTCAACTCTCTGTTCATATGAGACTATGTGCTTAAAATTTTTGTTTATTTATTGTGCAATTTTGTTCAACTCCTCTACTGATTTTGAGTCAAGGTATTTATTTTCCTTTTGACTGGCATCTGTCAATGATGGTTGTAGTTCTCTTGAGTTATAGGAGAATGTATTTTCATTTTTTTTCTCTACCGAACCAAATAGGAATTCATTTTCGGTATTGTCACTCTCGTAAAAATCATCGCTACTGTTTTCATTTTCACTGTCCTCTTCTTTAAAGGATGACATGATCGTTTCTTTATCTCCTTTGGGGAAGGTCATCAAACTTTCATCCAATGGTTCGCACACAAAATATCCATACTCGCAATTTTCATCATCTAATGTTTTAACATTGCTTCTTTTTGTTTTTATCTCAGCTTCGCTTTCCTTTAAACTGATCATACAAATTTCTTTATTTTGATTTTTGCAAAGATTTCTTTTTACAAGTCGTTCCTTCTGAGAGTTAGTAATTTTAAGTTGATAATTTAGCCATTGATTTTCTTTTTGTAAATCTTCTGCATGTGCCTCTTGGTCAATAACATTAACTTTATGTATGTGTATTTTATTTAGTTTTTCAGTTTGTTTTCTTAATTTCATTACTTGTGCTTGTAAAGCTTCATTTTCCCTCCGCAATCTTTGCGTATGGGATTCTTGATTATTCTGTTGACTTTGAGTGCATCTTTTAATACTGTGTCCTACTTTTCCACAGTTTTTACACGGAATCAAATAAAAACAAAAGTCCATTGTATGTCCTAATTTACCACAATGATGACATTTCCTCTCACTTCCTTGGTCAGCCTTTTGTGGTTCGATCTTTTGATTTCTTAACTTCTTAGGACAATTTTTTCCTATATGTCCCGGTTGATTACAATTAAAGCCAACTTTCTAAAGCAATTTTCCTCCATTTTCCCCTTTAAAATTGTTATAAAGACTTGGTTGTGCTTTAACCTCCTTTGTTAGTATTTGTGACTTGGGTATAAACTTGTCAATATCAGGGTTATTTGAATTAGTACCTTGAGTAGCATTAATTTGCCCTTTCTATTTTGTGTTTCTTTCATCATCTTCTCGAGGAAATAAAATTGTTTGATATTCTCTTGCCATAGTTATGGCTGCATTTAAAGAAGTTGGTTTTTTTAAATATAAGTGATTCGATGTGCGACGATCTTTTATTCCTCCCATGAATATAGCAAGTATTTGTTCATCTTTTATGGCATCTTCGGGTTTGTCCTATATATTCACATTTTGAGCCAGCCTCTTCAGCTTAGTTGCATATTCGAATATGGATTCATCAGGAGATTGTCGTCTTCTTATAAATGTATTATATCTTTGCGTAGGAGTCATTGAAGTTAAGAATTGTCCCTTCAAGAAGGTAACGGCTGCTGGAAAATCGGAAATAGTTTTCTTTTCTAATTCATTTACATAAAGAGTTAGGGCGATTCCTTCGAGATAAAGGGGTAATCTTTGAAAACGAGCTATTGGAGACCAACCACATGCATCTGCATGTGTCTTATAACGACATAAAAAGTTTGTTAATTCATCATGATCACCATTGAATTTCTTATTTGTATATTTCTGTTTGAATTCTGGGGGATTTAACATTCCAATGTTCGGGTTAGAAAACATTTCATTCATCGAAGAAATTATGATTGTTTCGTTTATTTTTGATTCTGTAACGGAAGTTGATGTTTTTATTTCATTATTTTCTTCATTAGAATTCATGCGGACAAGTGATTTTCTCGAATTTACTAGAATTATGTTAGGTCTCCTTTCGTAATATTGAGAAATCTTTTGATTTGTTTGAATTTTAGATAGTCGGTTTCGTCGGTCAATTTTGATTTGGAAACTTGTAGTGAAGATAGTTTAAACTGCTTTTCTTTTTGATAATTTGTTAACGCAAAAACAATTGTTTTCTCTCCTTTTCTAAAGAGAAAAATAGAATTGCATCTATATCTTCCTTATCTTGAAGAAGAAACAAAACAGAAACTAAAAGAGAAAATAGAAGAAGAAAAGAAAATTTGTCATTGTTCAAGACATACACTGCACATTGCTCATATTCTTTTATTGCTTAATTTATTTCACATTTTTTGTGCTATATACATTTTTTTAACTTCGAGATGAGAATGATTTTTTCCTTTTAAACCAGGCTAATCTACAATAAAACACTCTTTTGTTTGTAGAATTTTAATTCTTTCATTTAATTTTTGTGTCGTCGTTTTACAACATTCTTTTAAGGGGGTAAAAATTGTCTATATCTTGACTTTTTCATTTTCGGAGTCCACCTACTTGAAAAAGTATTGATTATCTTTAAGATCTCATATTTTATTACATCCTTTACTTTATTATTATTTCGTGAGGTTGTTTATTTTTTAATACCAGACCGTTCAACTCTATTTTACTAGAATCAAAATATTTCTCTTTCTACTTCTCCGTCTTCGGAATCCACCGACTGGAGAAACAAAATATTAGTTGTTCGTTGGTGGTGTCTTTTGATATTTTCACCAACCGGCCTTACCGAGTATCCATCGCGACTTTACCACTAAGTCCGACTTAGTTGCCCTCAGTAGGACTATCGGTGGTTAATAATATCTCTTTTACTTTCTAAAAGGTATCTACCATAACGGTTTCGGCGTCTTGAACCCTCCTGAACCTCCAGAATCTGGGCCAGCCATGAACTACGAAAACTCAGGGGCGTGCAGATTCAAACTCCGTTTCCGTGATAATTTTGCATATCTAAATGTATCCACTATAACGACTGGAGCGGAGAATTGCTGATTTGACCGAACATTTTTGCCAGTTTCAGTAAAATATAAATAAAATATATAATTAAATTAATCAATTAAAATAATTAAATAAATTAATAAAATAAATTAAACATAAATAAATAAATTAAATAAATAATTAAACATGATTAAATAATGAGAATTGAGCTCTCTTTTATCTCGATAACCCTGGCACATTGATTTCATTATCGAGCATTTTTTAGGTTTGCTAATTTTAAATTGCTTAAAAATTTAATAGCACTCTGTAATGATTTGATCTAATTTTCGGTGGTTGTGTTTGCCTTTTTCTTTTACTGTCATTTTTACTTTCACCGGTTGAGTCTTTCCAATTAAATCTTTAATACAAATTTAAGTCAAATTTAAGTCAAATTTTGTAATCACAAATTTCGAGGAAAATGTAATTAATTAATTGTGAGCCTCATTGTTATTTAATGGAAATTTTTTCTCTGCATGTAAGTAAATAATTGCAAGTAAGTGGTTGTGTAATGTAATTGCATGTTTGGTGAATGTATGTGTATGTATGCATGTTGGTGTGTATCCAATGGGAAAGAAATGTTTAAATGGTTAATTGTAATTGGAAAATGTGTGCAAGGAATGTTAAAAGTATGTGTGTTATTTTTTTGAAATGTGAGTTAATCAAAATTTTCAATTTTTCAATGTCAATTTAAATCAAATAAAAGTCTTCAGTAAAAAAATGTCTTTATTTAATAATAATAAAAAAAGTTGGAGAAAACGTTTGAAAAATAAAATTTGTCTTAATTTTCAATTGGCAAATTTAAAAATGAGATTCTTGACGATGCTTTCTGAAGTTAAAAAGTCATTTAAAAGCGATACAAAATATATTAACGTGATGTGCAATTCCGAGAAAGTCAATCAAGCATTTGAGAAAGTAAAAAAGTTATAAGATAGTTTACAAGCGCGATATGAGCTCGATAAACAAAGAGAAATAAAAATAAAAAAGGAGCCAGTGAAAGACTTCAATAATGTCGTGAAGGAATTCATTAACGTGAAGAATTCCACAAATGTATCAAACAGAATGAGAATGTATTGATTATTGATTCACGACCGGAATCAGAATTTGCTGCGTGTCACACACGAATTCTTAATAGCCCCGCTGATTCCCTGAGTGTTTTAGAAGATGAATCGACAAACATTTCTTCTCCTCCCAAAATATCGTGGAGACACGGCTTCCTGTCCAAATTCTGGTTGCCAAGATGGGGCTTCTCCCCACGAAATTCAAATTCAAGGGGCCTTGTCCCCATAAATTTAAATTAAAGATGCTGGGTCCGAGTCCCCTTTCAAAGATGCTGGGGCCGTGTCCCCTTTCAAATGTACCGGGGCCGTGTCCCCACAAACTCAAATTCCAATTCAAGGGGCTGTGTCCCCACAAATTTAAATTCAAGAGGCGGTGTTCCCTTTCAAATGTGCCGGGGCCGTATCCCCACGAGATCGATTGACGAGAGGCTCGACATTTTTTTGCGAAGAGGAAAAGATTGTTAGTGATATTTTGAAATGTGAATGTATATTGTCTTTTTATGTATGTGAAAAATTAATTTATGTAATTAGTATGACTGAGAAGAATAATTTTTTGAATGTTGGTAAGATAAAATTAAGCAAAAATAAATTTAAAATTTTTTAATAAAAATAATTCCATTAAAATCATGTTGGGTGAGGGATGCGAAAAAGGGAGGTATTATAAAAATAAATTGGGTTTTATCGGGGGTTGTATTGGAATTTCGGAGCATGAGAGCATGTCCGAATTCTTGGAATTTCCTTCGACATCGAGCGGCAATGAAATGACGAGTCTGAAGTATCACGTGTCCCAGATGAGGGAAAACCAAAAGGAAATCTACAACATTACCAGTGAGAACAAGGATAGCGTGATTCATTCAACGTTTGTGGAGAGACTGACTAAACGAGGATTCGAAGTTCTTTTGAAGGTGGATCCGATCGAGGAGTACAGCGTCCAGCAGTTGAAGGAGTACGACAGAAAAACACCTGTGTGTGTCACTAAAGAAGGTCACGTATTCCCAGAAAACAAAAGCCAAATATTCGTAAAAGGTTTAAGTGGCAAAACTATAACGTTGGAGGTGGAATCCAACGACAAAATAGAGAACATCAAATTGAAGATTCAAGAAAAAGAAGGCATCCCACCGAACCAGCAAAGATTATTATTCGCCGAAAACAGTTGAAAGATGGTCGATTGAAGGATTACAACATCCAGAAGGAATCAACTCTCCATTTGGTATTGCGTTTACGAGGAGGTAGTTCTGAGGAAGATAAGCTGCATATGCAACCAACCAGTTGCATATATATATATATATATATGGATGCGGCCTTCTCAAAAATAGTCAAAGGAAAATTGGCCATCTAAGACAAAAAGGTTCACCCCCTGTCTTAGACCATAGTGCCACGAATCTGGATATAATCCGTCAATTGACTTAATCCTTAAACTTCCCAATGACCTTTTTATTTGATGATGACTTCTATTGGCTGCCTGGCTAGTCTGGATTGCCTGCACTGCAATATTTGCACGTTTTAATGGAATATTTTTCTTAATTGGAACATTTGTAGTATTTCTCTCAATTGGAACATTGGAAACATTTAGTACTGTGAGGACTGGATTCTTTATATAGACGGAATTTTACTTTAGTAAAAAAACCAGAATATTCAAGCACTAGATACACAAAAAATTATCTTAAGTAGTAAGAGAAAAGTCTGGTTGTCTATCAATAAATGTGCGAAAAAAATGAAAACAACGCTGTTTGAAAATAACACAGTATATTGTTAAGACAATTTAACAATAATAATTAACTTCTAAATAAAATGATAACCTCAAGTTAAAAGGTGTCTCGAGCGGAATAATACACCAAATACAAAAAATAACCAAATTCATTCATTAAAAAATATATTTTAAGACAATATATCTCGACGGATCTACCGTCATCTTCAGGTCACTGAATAATAATCAATTCACCTGCATATAAATACAAAAATTATGATTATGTAATCGATTTCATGAAATCATGCTAATCAAAAATTCTCAATAAGCTGGTTGAGACTACCGATTGAACATTCATTTTAGGGCCACGAGACCTAATTAACAATGCTTCACACGACACTCTCTCCCAATAACTGTCAAAGTGCTTACACAGAATTTTGAAATTATCAAAATTAACATCACATTTACATTTTTTCTTATAATATTGCAGAACTTAAGATGATCGTCCGTAATTTCGCTGCTCCTTTCTGAATTCTGGCTTTGATGTCCGTACCTGAGCTTCCTCGACTTTTAATTATCGATCCCAGGTAGCAGAATTCGTCTAGCCATTCTATTCCGGCATTATACTCGTCTCTTGCCGTAATGTACTTTGCTCCGTTGAGATTCAGGATCTTTATTTTCCCAGTGTTGATTTGGAGCCCCATATTCAAGAAGACAGTGTTGAGACACGTGAGATTCCGTTCGATATTTCCATAGTCTTCGTCCAGTAAGCACAGGTCGTCTGCATAAGCAAGTCTGTTCGCTGTCAGCTCTTCCCCATTGTATTTTAGTTTCACATCACCTGATAGTCCTTCTTTGATCGCGGTCTTAATTGCTTGATCAAAGAAGAGGTTGAATAGTAGAGGACCCAATACGCAACCCTGACGGACTCCTTTGTCCATACTGAATTTATCCTTTCCAATGCTTCCCGTGAAACCTTCATGAAATTTTATGATGATACTTAGCATCCGTTCCTGTATTACAATTCCTTGAAGACAATCCCAGAGAACTTTCCTGGGTACGCTGTCAAATGCCTTTTAAAGGTCGATAAAAATAGCAAATACGTTTATGTTCCGGTATCTGGCCTCTTCTTGTATCTTTCGTAATATACCAATCGCATGCGCTGTACTTCTGTTTGGTCTGAAACCAAATTGCTAGTCGTCCAGTATCCTTTCGAGATGTGGCAGTAATCTATTTGCAATGATTCGGGCCATGATCTTTCCTCCTACATCAAGTAGGAATATGCCTCTATAATTATTCGATTCCTTCTTGGAACCCTTTCCTTTGTATACGATCACGACTTTCACCGTTTTCCAAGCCTCCGGGAATTCTGCTCTTTCCTCCCATATGTCCATTGCTGTATCTTCTCAGTCAACTGGAGACCGCCCCATTTATATAGCTCTGGAATGATACCGTTGTTTCCAGTAGCTGTACCATTCTTTAGTTGTCCAATAGCGATACCTGCTTCTTCTACATCCAGTGAGTGTTCTATTTTGAGTGCTTGGCTCTGATCGATTTCCACGCGATAGTCTCTTTCGCTTTTCTCTCCGATGTACGAGTTTTGACACCTGTGACAATTAAATTTATATACCAGATTAGGTTGTAAACCACAAACTGATTTCAATTTGTTTGAAAGGAAACTTTGAACTCTGGATGTGACAGAGACTACTTTAGCAATACCTATTGTTCTACAAATTGTCGTGCTCCCCTTCAAACAACATTATTAACGACTCTGAGCCCCTATCCGTTTTCCATTAGAGCTCAACGGCAACTCTATCAAACTAGGTGAATTATATCTCAACGGAAGCAGACGCGACTCTTTTGCCTACATCAACGAATTGTGCAGACATTAGAGCGCCTTCGGGTTCTTTAACCAGTAACGAGGATGTCCAGACTGGTAGCTCAGCTCCTGGAGGGGTAGATCCTGATTTCACTCGTACCTCTTTCAAATACATTTTTTATTTATCTACATCGGACAAGGATATCATAGAGCAACAAGTGACGGTCAGCCCACGTGTCCCTGTGCATGCTATGGTCTGCCTGCACCGTCTCTCTAGACCCTCTGTCCGGATACTCGATTATTGTTTGTAATTAAGTTTAATTCGTATATATCATGTGATTTTTTTTGTTTGATTTTACAAAAATTGAACCTTATTGTGTATAACATCGATTGATCGTTAATAAATACTTTTCTTAATAAATATTTTTCGCTCTTCTTTCTATTTCGAGCTGTAGAACTTCAGACCAAGATCTCAACCTCAACTCAAACAAAAAAAAGAAAAAACCGAAACTGGTTATCCTCCATATCGAAATAGAAGATAACATGTTTTTATCTGTCGATACGTAATCACTCTCATTATTTAACTCAGGTCTCGTTTCACAATACTCTCCTAAACGCGAGCTGTCAGTTTGATACGTCGAATTCGAACCGTGAGTTCATGCTGACAACATTTCCTCACTTTCGGTTGTCTATCTGTCGACTAATTTGCTTGCCCTCTTGATCACTAACCTCTTTCACGTTATTTAAAAATTACTCGAATTTAATCTCACACCATTTTGCGCGTTTTGACTTTATTCGATTCAAATTTTTACTAAATACTTAATTGATTATAGATTAAGACTTGACTGATAACTCGAAGAATCCCTAACAGTTTATATTCGTCTAATTTCATATTTTGCTGATATTAATATTAGTCAATTATTCGGCCTCACTACCTAAACTTGGAGTTTGTGAATGTGCTCTGGACTTTAAGGTCCCAATCGAAATCTCACTTTATAATTTAAAATTCCTAACTCTAACTGTTCAATTTTAATCACGGACCTACAAAATCAAACTGATCTGTACAACACTTTGAAGATAACGCGTCATGATTCTATCATTAAATTTATTATAATTTATTACTATAATTACAATTTTTATTATAATTTTATTATTGAATTTTATTATTAAAATTTATCGGATGAAAACCTGCTCGGAACCATTTTAGAGCAAACAAAACACATTAATTACGAAACGATAGGCTATAAAATTAAAGAAAAAATTAATAAACAAAGTAAGTTAGGGTACAAAAGTACCAGATGCTCTAAACCAAATAATAGAATTAGAGAAAGTTCCGAAACTAATTTTTTAATATAGTCCAAAGTATTTGAAGAAATTTAAATATAAAGCCGAGAGTCTAGCAATAGTTATAAACGGCATTGGAATAATTAATTTGGAAATTTTTTACCACTTTTGAAAGAAACACTAAAATAACAACAAAAGGAAAAATGAAAGTAAATAAGAAATAAAAATAAGATAATTAAATTAATCGTAAAATCATTGTTTTAAAGTTATTTACAATTTTTTTACAATGTTTCCCGACTGGCTTACACATCCGAATCCAAGGACCCTCTCACTCGATACCTTGGATGCGGAGGTGAATCGTACTCAGGATCTCGGTCCTCGCACTCTCTGGTCGTTATCTCGAGAAGACCTTCCCACTCTATGTGCTTTGTCATTGTGAGGGATAATTGTGAATGTTGTAAGTTTGTTGTTTTTATGCTGTTTAGATTTGTGACTCTCCTACTCAGATGGGATTGATATGTTATTTGATTAATTATTTGAATCTAATGAAATTAATTTAATGATATTAAATTAAAGTACTAATTAATTAAAGTTTGATAATTATGAATTTTAATAATATTTTCAGTAAACGATTTTAATTTATTGGGTTTAATATTTTTAAAAATTAATGTTTATTTAAAAAATTATGTAATGTATTTTTATCCAATGAGGATTATGAGAGGTTGAAATGTGATGTTAAAATTTCCCCATTCATTATTTTTTTCATATTTAAATATTTAATCAAAAACTATATTAATCAAAGAAAGATGACCACTGAAAATTGTTGTGAAGAATCTGTTTGTGTTGTAAATAAATGTTTGCATTCAAATTGTGATGTTGTTAATAGTCATATTATCTGATTACTTGAATAACAATAGTGGAGTTAGGTATCAAATATATTAATGTTAAAATAGCTAACAAATAAATTGTAATAAGATGATTTAATTAAGTACGTCAATAATAACAACACATGAGAATCAAATATTTAATAATAATTAATCGAAAATAAGCATACAAATAGGGAATTTTATTAAAGGAATCGAAAATAATTATTTATAGAAACAATATAGCATACAATAGAAGAAATAAAAATTTAGGTAACCAACAGCGAATATACCTTTAAGAATTTTCCAACTACGTCGGCTCCGTGAATGTAAAAGTGCGAAATTTTGCAAATAATTCTTTGTACAATTTGTAGATGCAAATTGACCCTTCGTATAATCTTCAAATTAATCGTATAATTAACAAAATATAATGCGGACAATGAATTGATAATATCAATAAACTATTTCAGTTAGGTTCGTTGTTCGAAATAAAATTTTTATTATTTGTCAGAATAATCTTTGTGCGCAAATAATTTGTTTGTGCGCAAATAATTTGTTTGTGCGAAAATAAATTTTTTTTTGTTCGTCTGCCATTTTTGTCATAATAATTTATATTTATGTCGACTGTCGAGGAGCGTCCATCCTGTTTATGGTGCCGCCGACAAAACGTCGAAAAATGTCGCTCGGATGACGTCCTGTTTACAGGATGTCGTCAATGCCAAGAATTGTCGTCGAATACAGGAATGTCGTCGCGTGGATGACCTTAATTATTGTTGTAGGGTACTTTTAATTAATTAATGAACTTATTAATTTTTGTTTTATTTAGGAAGACTTATAGGACTCCAGGGAATTCGGCAGCGATTGGGACGAGCTCGGGGAAGCCCCCCGTTTATTCGTCGCCCCAAAATACCCGGGACCAATTTAACATTAATCGGGGATAGTCGAGCTAGACTATCCCCACAATTCACTCCAATGGGGCTTCTATTCGAATTGACAGGGGACGTTAATTATATGATCGCAACAAAATACTCTTCTTAAACGCTCTAAATCCTTCAGAATATAGAATTTTAATGATTTGTTTGTATTCGTCAGTATTTTCTTCCTTTAATTGTTTCTTAACTCGTGCATCTGTACATAATTTATCTAATGTTACCCTAATGTTGTGTTCTATTTGCTTGTTTGTATACATATTGTCCCTCAAGCGCCTTCTAAGAATATTTAAACACTGATTTGCAATTTCAAAACTTGACGACAAATTCCAAACTCTGAACGAGGTCTTTTATCATATTTTTCCTCTCTATATTTTTCCTCAAAAAAACTCAGTGGTATTATATAAAGACCTGTATCTGTTGTCTTTCTGAATAATTCACTTTTATAGCCTCCTTTCATCCTAGTGACAAGAATGTCCAGAAAGGGAAGTTTATTATCTACTTCCAATTCTATGGTAAATTTAATATTAGGATGAAGACCATTCATGAATGTTAGGAATGGTTCTATGAGGGATTGATTTCTGAAAACCAAAAAGACATCATCTACATATCTCTTGCACAACACAGGTTTTTCACCAGGGTATGCATTTATTTTATCCTCAAGCGACTTCATAAAGATTGATGCCAAAGTTGTTGCTATTGGGGAACCCATTACGACACCGTCTTCCTGAATGTACCATTCAACATTAAAAAGAAAAGGTACATTTTTGGGCACAAAATTTAAGAAGTTCTTTCAGTGCCTGCTTGTTCATTATTTTATTCACATAGTTAGAGCTGTCATCCTATATCTTTTCACATAAATCAATGGTTTCATCGATAGGTGCGTTCGTAAATAAACCTCATCCATTTCAAAAGATGAGTTTTCTGTTTTACAAAAGGGTTTTGATTCACATTACGAACGACAGTTTTTAAGCACTTTTCATATACCTTCACTGTATTTCATCTTGTCAAGAATGGGCCATTTACTTTTGCCTATATCTCAGCATTTAGACCACATAGAAACTTCAAATTTTCACTGAATGATTTTTTAGGTCTTAAGATACAATTTTACATTAAAAAAATTCAAGTTAACTTAATTTAATTTTCTCGAAGTTACTTGTAACGGTCAAAAAAAATTTAAATGAGCATGCGATATATGCGGGTTTAAATGCGAAATTGA
>MQRK01224277.1:11880-24854 GCA_001938485.1 Girardia tigrina | reverse complement strand
ATTTCATTAGATTCAAATAATTAATCAAATAACATATCAATCCCATCTGAGTAGGAGAGTCACAAATCTAAACAGCATAAAAACAACAAACTTACAACATTCACAATTTTCCCTCACAAGGATAATTGGACGATTAAATGGAAGTGGAAAGATGAGGCGCCGAGTTATCTACCAATTCGATATTCGACCTTTAAGGATGACATGTCGAAAGTCATAGCCACAATGAAAATCCTTGAGGAGTGGATGAAGAAGGGTTATTTAATCGAATAAGACGGGAAGGAAATTGGTAAATCGATAGGATCTATACCCATATTTGGAATATTGCAAGTTAACAAATCCAAGATAAGACCGATCTTTGATTTTAGGAAATTGAATAATTATGTAGACGTGTACAGTGGCTCAGCAGATATGTTTGGAAAAACTTCGTACATGGCGGTGAAAAGGATCAAGATTTTCCATGCTTGATTTATCAGAGGCGTAAAACATTAAAATAAGTTTAAAATGATAAATATATTTTGATAAGTTAATTAAAACATGTAAAAAAATTAAACGAATAAATCATTAAAATAATTTTAGGTAATAAAATGTTTTTTAATTGAAATATTGATAAGAAATAAAACGTTAAAATCTTTTATTAATTAACACGTTTTTACAAATAAAATAACATTAAACTAATTTTAAAGTAATAAAAAAATCTTTTTGTTAATTTAGTTAAAATATACTGTTACAATGAACTAAAATAAATTTTCATGATTTTATATTTTATTTTAAATTAAATTTTATAAAATAGTTGAATGTTAATCTATAAAATTAATAGAATAAAAAAATAAAAATTCAATTTTTAAAATAACATTTTTAATAAATAGCTTATCAGTATTTATAATCTTATATGTTTATGCACAAGGAATCTGGTAAAAAAGAAAACGAAAGAAAAGTTCCTCGACGAAAAATTGTTTAAATAATTGTTATTTGTGATATAAATAAAATTTGGCGTTAATGAATTATAATCTTGATAAGGAACCCAACAGTAGTGGTTCTCGTAATTGTACTTCACTAATAGCTCATGGACGTTGGTTTACAATACCTTCAGTATTTCTGCTAATTCAAAAGTCGTTTAATGAGTATTGATCTAGATCAGGGTCTTGAGTAAGATCACCATCAGTGTTTAAGGGTCTGCCAGTTCGCTCTTAGTCTTTGAAGTTGAAATCACAATTTCTGAAATTAGAAAACCACTTGCGAAATGATCTGTCAGCTAAAGCATGTTCTCCGTAATCAACACATATTTTGTTTCTTGCTTGAGTAGCATATTTGTCGTTTTTTTTAAATAGAAAAGCATCATCTATAGAAAATGCTTCTTGCTTTTTTTTCCAATTTTCAAATCGGCGCTTAGCAGATACAAATTAACTAAGACAAACAATTTTTTTCCTAAATATGCGTCTTTTCAACATACGTTTACACTTATTTTATGAATTTGATATATTCTGACACTTTTCAGTGAATAGGGTGAAAAAAAATATTTTTTAATTTACAAAATTTAATTGTGAGAGGAAATTACTTTTATCAAAATTCTTTTAACTGATTTTTTTTCAGCGTATTGATTTTCATTAATTAATTTGCGATAAAATATTTTTCATCAAAAATTACTAATAACAAAAGTTTTTTCAATAAAATTTTTTAATTAAAAATTCTTTTAAGAAATGCCCTTGTGAGCAAATGTCCGTGTGAGGAAACGTCCGGTTACGGAAAGTATTAAACTTACAGGAAATCCGAACGAATATTACAGGTCTTTCCAGAAGAGAGTATCTGAAAAATTGAAAAAAAATGTTGTTTATGCGCAACTTTCTTTATTTGTAATGCATTTTTCGACTTATTCATTTAACCTTCATCCGTCCCTCGGGTCTTTTTCGTCCCGAAGTGATTTTGTTTTGCAAATATATCTTAAAATATTAATACTACATATCTGCAAATTCATGACTTTGATTTTGTTGATATAATAAACTAATTTTGAAAAAGAAAAAAAATATATTACCTAGATTATCTCTTATAAAAAAGTAACACTCCAGTCCCTCGGGTCTTATATGACCCAAATCTATTTTAGGACAAATTATTGAAATTCCCAGAGCAAACAGATGTGTATAATGTGCATATATTTGTGCTAATCGTTTCATTACTTCTCATTTTTATTGATTTTTTATTAAATTTTTTTTAGTGAATTACAAAGAACTACATACATTATAACCTTGGTAAGTGCTTATTTGAAAGAAAAAACGTTTTCATTTTTTATTACCCTTACTTACTTTTTTTGTGTAGATTTATCATCATGTCAAGACGAATTGAATATGAAGAGGATAATTTACTTGAATTTTAATCGGAAAATTCTAGCTGCTCGGAGACATCAGATCATATTGAAGAATTGATTGAAACTTCTGATAGTGAGATAGATGATGCACCTCCTGGATCTATACAATATTTTTCTAAAGATAAAAGTATTGAATGGCGATCAGAACCCTTTATTCAACATGGCCGTCAATCATCATCAAACATGATTAGAACTACCCCTGGAATCACAAGATATGCTGTTACTCGCATATCAACAGAACTCTCTGCATTTGAATTATTGTTTACAAATTCTATAAAAAATATTATTATTCAAAATACCAATTTGGAAGGAAATCGCGTATATAAAAAGAGGATTGGAAAAATATCGATATTGTCAAATTGGATGCATATATTGGACTTTTGTTGTTAGCAGGTGTATATAAATCGAATAACGAGGCTTTGGAAAATTTATGGCACGAAACAAAGGGTCGACATATATGCAGGGCTACTATGTCACTAAAACGATTCAAAATTATATCGAGAGTCATTCGATTTGATGATCGTAGTACACGAGCTGCTAGAAAAAATACTGACAAATTAGCCCCGATTCGAGAACTTTGGAATAAATGGATTAAAACATTACCACATCTTTATAATCCGGGCGAAAATGTAACAATCGATGAGTAATTGGATTCATACCGCGGAAAATGTCCGTTTCGACAATATACGTCAAAAAAGCCGGCTAAATATGGGATTAAATTTTGGGTGCTGTGCGATAGCAAAAATAGTTATGTTTGGAATATAGATATATACACTGGAAAAGTAGCTGGTGAAGCACCTGAAAGGAATCAAGGAAGGCGAGTGGTTTTAGATTTGTGTCAACAACTTGAAGGGAGAAATGTAACAGTTGACAACTTTTTCACTTGTTTAAAACTAGGTCAAATGTTACTTACAAAAAATACTATGCTTGGCACTATTCGAAAAAAAACAACAATTGCACCTGTATTGCTCGAAGTAAAAGGCAAAGAAGTTTTTACTTCAAAATTTGCACTTATAATTACACAACTTTAGTGTCATACATTCCAAAAAAAGTAAATGTGTTGTTCTTCAGAGCACTCTTCACAAAACGAAAGAATTGTCAGGTGGTTCTGAAAATAAACCTAACATTATATTAGATTATAATGCAACGAAAGGAGTTGACATATTAGACCAAATGATAGCCAATTACAGTACTCGAAGGAAAACAAATAGATGGTCAATTACTGTTTTTTCCAATGTATTAGATATATCTATATCAAATGCATTTATTTTATTTACATGTTTTTGTCCAGACTGGAATATAAAAAAATATCGAAGGCGAATTTTCATTGAAACTGTGGGTGAATTATTGATAAAAGAACACATGACGAGACGGACTCATTTGCCACGAGCGGCTAATTGCCAACAATTTATATTAGAGCAAAAGTGCACAACTACATCTCTTTTAGAAGTACCAACAACAAGAACACGTGGACAAAAAAGAGGTAGATGTCACATTTGCCCAAAATCGGACAATAAACATGCTTTAGAATGTAAATATTGTAAAAGATTTATTTGTAAGTCTCATTCATATAATGTATGTCAGGCGCGTAGCCAGGGGGGTGATTGGGTGGACTTCCACCCCCCCCCCTGATAAAATGCCCCACTTAGTTTCGATCATCTTTTTTATTTCTATGCAGACGATTTAAACGGAACACTTCAGATGTTCTTAGCAGAAGTTGAAATGTGGCAGAAAAGATTGAAAAATTTAGCCGAGAAGCCAAAAACAGCAATAGACCACCTTTAAAATTGCCCACAACAATTGTTCCCGAATGTTTTACATTACTGAAAATTTACAATGTGATTCCTGTAACGACTGCTGATATCGAACGATCATTCAGTAAGATGAAACAACTCAAAACCGATGACAGAAATACGACAGGAGAGGAAAGACTCAATGGATTAATGTTTTTGAGCATTCATCGTGACATAGAAGTATCGTTTGAAGATTTTATTCACGAGTTCCGCAAAGGAAAGCGTCGGCTGGACATGTAATTATAAAGAAATAAAAGTAAATAAATATTATTTCATTCTTGTTATTTTTGCCACCAAGTTTATATTTAAGATTGCTAGATCTTTCAGGAATTTTTTTCCACCCCCCTCTGCAATCCTGGCTACGCCGCTGATGTATGTCATTAATGTAATAAATAAATAATTAACACATAAATCGCTCTGGAGCGGAGAAAATTCCTGATTTGACCGAACATTTTCGCCAGTTTCAGTAAAATGTAAATAAAATATATAATTAAATTAATCAATTAAAATAATTAAATAAATTAATTAAATTAAATAAAAGAAAATAAATTAAATAAAAAATTAACTATAAAACAATTAAATTAAAGAATGACATTTGAGTTTTTTTCAATTGTCGAATTTCGTAAAATTTCTTTATTGAAATTGTCGAATTTGTAAAGAAAAATATTCGTGATAGTCGATCGATTGCTAAATGAAGTCAAATTATGTAATCACAATGTGATTAAATCGAATGGTGAGCCTCATTTTTATTTATTGTTTGCATGTGAATGTATGAGGAGAATGTGATTGATTGAAAGTTAGGTGTGTGTAAATAAATGAGAATGAATAAATGAATTGTAATTGGATGAATGTGTGTTTGTTGTGTGTGTGTTTGCATTTTTTTAAAAATGTGTACGTGACTTTGTCACAATTAAAACAATTAATAAATTTTTCAAACCACTGAATTTCGTGTTATCTAACTATAAATTAAAAAAATGGATAAAAAACCAGTTTATTTATGTAAAAACTTTAAAGAACTTCAGAAGAAGTCTGAAATCTCAAAATATGTTACTAACAGTATCATGAAGACATGTGTAACATTGTCGAAAGTTGATGAGCAATATGAAAAATCTCTTCTCAAAAAAGATGAGGAAATAGTGTACATCTATGTCATGAGATTCCTGACGATGCTTTTTGAAGTTAAAAAGTCGTTTAAAAGCGATACAAAATACATTAACGTGATGTGCAATTCCGAGAAAGTCAATCAAGCATTTGAGAAAATAGAAAAGTTAAAAGATAGTTTACAAGCGCGATATGAGCTCGATAAACAAAGAGAAATAAAAATAAAAAAAGAGCCAGTGAAAGACTTCAATAATGTCGTGAAGGAATTCGTTAACGTGGAAGAATTCCACAAATGTATCAAACAGAATGAGAATGTATTGATTCGCGACCGGAATCAGAATTTGCTGCGTGTCACATTTCTCACACACGAATTCTTAATAGCCCAGCTGATTCTCTGAGTATTTTAGAAGATGAATCGACAAACATTTCTTCTCCTCCCAATTTATCGTGGAGACACGGCTTCCTGTCCACGCTCTTTATTATTCCTAAATAGTCAACATTACCGTTACTAATAAAATTAATTTAATTATTTGCATTTTGTCTCTTTTAAGTCAAAAATTTCTACCTGGGTCGAAAAAGACCCGATGGACTTTAGTGTACAGTCGATTTGAGGGACGGATGAAGGTTAAACATTATTTTTTTGTGAAATCATTAGAATAACGTATGTAATCGATAAATTTATTAATAAAATCCACTATAATCACAACAAAATTTGCTTGTCCAGTTTCTTCTGTTTAAGCTGGTTATATTATAATTAAAAAGTAAATTAACATTTATAATAAATTGATAAATTGAGCACAGTTTATTTTCTCAGAAGAGAGAGATTAATGTAATATTAAGAACAGGTCGATATGAGTGAAAAACTAAATGTCAACTGTAATAGAATCCAGTAATATAATAATAAAAAATAAATTTTATAAAAAATATTAATAAATAGAAACATAACTAACCCCTGATCTTTAAGAACTTTTTCCAGTTTACCACTTCTAGAATTCCAAATAAATACTGATCCATCGTGTCCACCTGCCACAACGTATTGACCATCAGGTGAAAAACAGGGTCTCACTAAGTCCATTCCAGGTCTGAATTGAGGTGCACTAAAGTTCTGTATAAATTGATTCATTCGTAAATCAATTGTTTGGAGGCAATCATCTTTAAGACATGCTAAGAGAGTATTTTGATCTCTACTGATATCCAATCCAGTGACTCGGCCAGATAATACTATTTGATCTGTATTTAAATCTCCTCGATGGTCCCACATACGCAATTTCTTATCGAAGTGTCCACTAATCATTAACCCTAACGAAGAGGAGACGACAACGTCGTGGCAAGCAGACATAGCCAACATTGTTTTAACACAACATCGTGTTCTTGTGTCCCATAATTTAAGTGTACGATCAGCTGATCCAGTTACAACGCGGGTATTGTCCGCCAGGAATCGACCGGCAACGACTTTATTTGAATGACCTGTCAATGAAAGGCGCATGCGGAAATCTCCCATTGACCATAAACGACACGAGGAATCAAGTGTAGAAGTCCCAAGAATAAATGATTCTGTATCATCATAGTCTACTGCAATGACACTTCCATTACAGCCAGTTAAGGTAGTTTGATATTCACAGTTACCTAAAATTTAATACAAAATGTTATATTATAAACATAAGTTATTTTAAAATCATTCAAAATTTAATTTAAATCTATTCTGGAATTATAAATATTTAAAAATATTACACTATTTCCTATTAACCAACTTAATGAATTGCATTTACGAAATAAAGTTTTAGAACTTTCAGTTTAAAGATTCTATTGGGTTGTTCGGAAAGTCATTTCGTTTTTTTGATACTTGTTTTAAATGTATTTTATATATTAATAATCATTAATAATCATTGACTATATTATTTATTTTAGCAGTTGGTAATCAAGGTTAGATTTGGAAAATTTTGGAATAATTAAAAACATTTGTATTTGATTTTTGACCTATCAAAGATGGAAAGCAAGAATCAGCATTTACGGCATGTATTACTTTTTTACTTCCGAAAAGATAAAAATGCTGTACAAGCAAGAAGAAAATTATGCGAAGTGTATGGAGAAGATGTGTTGACAGAACGCCAATGCCAAAACTTGTTTAAAAAATTTAGATCCGGAAATTTTGATGTTGAAGATTCTTCACGTTCCGGAAGGCCCATTGAGGCCGACGAAGACATAATAAAGGCTTTAATTGATTCAAACCGGCAAATAATAACTCACGAAATTGTCCAGACATTACATTTGTCTAATTCGACCGTCCATGATCATTTGAAGCGCCTAGGTTTTACATCAAAACTCGACACATGGATTCCTCATAATCTTACCGAACGAAATCTATGCTGTCGTTTAGACATCTGCAATATGCTTCTCAAACGTCAAGAAAATGATCCATTTTTGAAGCGCATCGTCACTGGAGATGAGAAATGGGTAGTCTACAATAATGTAAAACGCAAGAGATCTTGGAGTAAAAAAGATCAACCTGCTCAAAGCACTTCGAAAGCTGACATTCATCAAAAAAAGTGATGCTATCTGTTTGGTGGGATTTCAAAGGAATCGTATTTTATGAACTTCTTCCGGACAAAACTACGATCAATTCGGATGTCTACTGTCATCAGCTGGACAAATTAAATGAATCCCTTAAACACAAAAGGCCAGAATTGATCAATAGAAAAGGTGTCGTGTTTCACCAAGATAATGCCAGACCTCATACAAGTTTGGTAACTCGCCAAAAGCTTTTACAGCTTGGATGAAACATCATGCCTCACCCACCATATTCTCCAGACCTCGCACCTTCTGATTATCATTTGTTTCGGTCTCTATAAAATTATTTAGATGGTAACACTTTTGGATCAAATGAAGATGTTAAAAATCACCTGGAAAAGTTTTTTAGGAGCAAAGAACAAATATTTTATGAACAATGTGTATTTCAATAAAATTTTTATTCGACATAAAAATCTGTCTTTTACTTTAATACAAAAAAACGAAATGACTTTCAGAACAACCCAATAGATCAGTCATATGAAAACCAGGGACTTTCTGATGGATTATAAAAAATACTTACAAGTCACTGAATTCTCAATATACTCAAGTGAAGGTCTTTTCAAAAAAATAAAATAAAAATACAATGACAAATCACTATTTAACCATACGATAGTAAAACTGTTTTTTTTCAAACTAAAAAATTTTTTAAAACTAATTTAATTTTTGAAAAATCTGCCTTTCTTCACTGTTTCTATATTATATATTTTACGAAAATATCAGAGGTATATTTTTAATTTTAAAGACCAACGGTTAGAGATTCTTTTGAGATGCGTAATGTACTATTATATAAAACAATCAAATTAAATTTATTTTCCATAACAACCAAGTTATTAAATCCTTATTTCTTAATATTAAGAACACCAATTTGACTTTTCATATTTTTATTTACACAACAATTTTGATTGTCCTTAAAACAATCTTTGTCAAAGATTTCGTACTAAATTAAATTCTAAACTAAATTGATTAATGAATTAATTCTTATTATTTTTTAGCAAATGGGGAAATAAATATTTTAATAAAATATTTACTAAAAACTTATTGGATAGAAATTAAAATGATAATTAATTATTGAAAAAATATTAATTTGATTTATTTATTAAAAATTGCAAAAACTAATAAACTTATTTAAAATTTTTAAATTATTTGAAATTAAAAATAAATATAAACATTACATATTTTCAGATAATAAGAATCCAAATATTAATCATCCATCTTGGTAGGAGAGACATATTTCCAAATCAGCATACACATTCATCAAACATTCAAAATTTCCTCACACTTAAATTTAGTGATCATTTTGTTACAGCTATTATTTCCATATCAATGATGCCGTTGATATCATTTTTTATCAATACATAAAATTATAGGTTATATAACAAAATATTACAGAAATTAAGGACTACTATTCTATCTCTGTCAGTATTAACAACATCAATATGATTTTTTAAAAATTATTAATAATATAATTAGAAATATCTTTACTAAAATTTTATAATTATGAAAGTCATTGTTTTGCGGTCTAAGAATCCTTCAATTTGTTTTGCATTCTAAGAATCCTACGGGCTACGACGACTAACATATTGCTTTAGCTACCCCGTTACATCATATTTGTCTCTCAGATGATACACTTCGTGTTCGTACTACGTGCTAGCAATCTAATTAAACAAATAAATATTACAAATCTGATACTTCATAGAAAATTAAGATAAGTAATTTATTTATATATTTCATAAATACATAAATTTTCTTAAACTTAGCTTAAAATACTCATAGTCTTCATATTTTATATAGACGACAAAAAGTATATCACCGATCTTCACCTTAAAAGAAATTTTAGAAAGAAATATATGAATAAAATACTCCCCCTCCTTCAGAGTTCTCCCACATTGCCTATCTAAAAATCTGACAATATTAGGTATACCTTCTTAATTATCTGAATAAAAATTGGTAATGCTATTTTTAAATTATTTATTAGAAACCTTTGGTTGAAATAAAATTCCATTAAAATTAAAAAATCAAAACAAATATTTCAAAAAATTTTACTAAAAATGCCAAAAATATTATTTCAATTTATTCATTAAATTTTACAACAGAATTATTCAGTTCATTTATTCAAAATTTGAAAAAGATAAATTAATTTAAAATAAAATTTAAGCATTTGAAATTAAATCAAATTCAGATAATATGAATAAAAAATCTAATGAGATATCTATGTAGGAGAGACAATACCAAATCATCAAACATAGAAGAGAACTACAATTTACAATTTATTTAATCATTATGACGGTGTATTAGAATGATCACCCAGAATAACTAATTGTTTCCAAGGGTTGTATAATTCATTGAATTCTTGGTTTCAATGCAACCATCTAAGTATTTGGAAATTGTCGGATGGATTAAAGAATGATATGGCTTGTCAAGGGTTATTGTTATTAAAAGTTCGATCAGGCCACTTTGAAGTGACAAAGATATTAAACTCTTAAAGCATTCTGGATAATTTTCAATATATTTTAATAAATTTGTTATTTGTTAATCATTTATTTAGATATTTTCTTAGTTAATTGTGATGTTTTGTCATAGTGACGTTTTCCATGTAATGTTTTATCCGACCAGACATAAATGCATATATAAATACATCAATGAACAACTGAAACTTACAACAATTAATATATACAATTAATATAATTTATTTATATATATTTCATAAATACATAAATTTTCTTAAACTTAGCTTAAAATACTCATAGTCTTCATATTTTATACAGATGACAAAAAGTATATCTATAAAGTATATATATATATATATATATATATATATATAAATTTTCTTATATTAATTTAGATGGAAAAATTACCATATAAATCTTATAATAGCATATTTTTGAAANATATATATATATATATATATATATATATATATAAATTTTCTTATATTAATTTAGATGGAAAAATTACCATATAAATCTTATAATAGCATATTTTTGAAATTAGAAATCTTAGAGTTTTGAAATTTTGGACTAGGTCTTATACGGGGGAATGTCTTATATTTGGAGAAACGCGGTAATTCTAAAATTATTTTAGTATATAAATTGTAATAGATGTACAAAAGTCCCTGAAACAATTTACTTAAAAACGAAAATTTCAACCGGAAATCTTACAAATCTCGCAGTTTTATCAGTTGTGTTAAGATATTAATGAAAGGCGGGTGGAAAATGAAGTTGTATGTTATACCATGATTCTTAACGCGATAAATATCGTGATAAATTTGGACAAATGAACCCTTTCGATTTCAAAATTTAATAAACCTTTACCAGTCTCGTAGTTCTAGTATTTAAAATTATCATATTGTTAAATTATATTTTAATATATTTCTGTAAGGAAAATAAATTTTCAAAATAATGTAAAAATTCTGTGTAAAACAGTGTGCCACAAATAGAAATATTTACGTATTACTGAAGTAGCTGACCTATAATGAATCTGCAATTTGATAACGTTTATCACTGTTGATGTCAAAATTTTTAAATAGATAAAATATTAGTTTGATCGATTATCTTTATAACACCCTTTAAGAAACTAACAAGATGATTGTAAGATTTTAAAGATTTTATCAATGTCTGTCAACGATTTCACAGTAAGATGTAGAACTAAAAAATATGAATATTTAAATTATATAGCAAGTGTCGAACGTTTCCAAAACCTGTTATCAAAATTTATTCAAGCAATTTATTCAAGCATAATTAATAAAATCGTTATGATACCATATATGTGAGACCATATTTTGATCTTTCTGTCAGATCCACTGGTTGCAAGAAACTTTCCGCTGGGGGAGAACCGTACACATCCCATTTCTCCTTCATGTGCATCCTAGACACTTACATTATACAGAGAATAAAAATTGTTTGGAAACTAACTAAATTTAATTTCAGTTTACTTGGAATAGTTGTGACATATAGCTGATTGTTCATTCTAGGTCTAAAATATGTTTTTGTATAATTTTATAGTATATTAAAAATAATATATAATTATGTTCTAAAGCTCTTTTTTCAATAAATTCTTTTAATTTTAATCATCCTCAAATATTCATTATGTTTTAAACTTTAATGACCGATGACAGCACATCGGTGTCACTTGTGAACCGATCATTAGCGCAAGCAATATAAGTATGACAGTTGAAGAATCAATTCTCCTATCAACAAAAAGTTTAGACACAACGTGTTATATTTTTAAAATTTATTTAAACAACCCGGACTGTTTAATCAATGTATTAATTGAAAATTAAATTTATTTTTATTGAATTTTTCTTGTTTAATGTAGTGATCCTACATTTTAATTGATATGTATATATATATGTGGTGGCCGGACAAAATGGTACCGGACAAAATGGTACGGACAAAATGGTACGGACAAAATGGTATGAGGACAAAATGGTACCGGACAAAATGGTACGGACAAAATGGTACGGACAAAATGGTATGGACAAAATGGAACGAACAAAATGGTACGGACATAATGGTATTTTTAATTTAAAGTCGAAATTTTTTATCAAGAATTAGATATACATATATATTTGTTGATATGGTTACTTTTATAGTTCTAATGTTATTTTAGATTTCAGTTGAAACATTTAAAAAAAACTTAAATTTCAAAGATTCGAATATAATGTATAAAAAAAATTTATTCAGTATCGTTGCAGTCACTTTACACAACACTTATGTTCAGAACTCGTACAATATCTTTCAAATATTGAATACGATCTCGGTTGTGGTAATCAAGTACCATACAGCGAAGTGCTTCATTTATACGAACGTAGATCTTCTTCTTCTTTCCGGAAGTTGTTCCCAATTCCAGTTGTCGACGATGTAGTTGNNTGCTATGCTGCTCTTGTTGCAGTTTTCTTGCCAATTTAGGAACGGAAGGATGTGCACAACCAACAACGTTGTTAAAAGCATTATGCCAACCCTCAAGTGCATTGTTGCTGCGGGGCAAATTATCAATAACTCTTGAATATTGATTCCATAATATAATCTCAAATCTTGGGCGATCCCTTCTTCCTCTTCTTTGTCTTCCGATGAAGTTGTCCTCCATGTAATCACATATAACCTCAATTACTCTGTATGCTGGATCTGCAGTGAGAATTTCGAAGACTTCAATTA
>MQRK01224275.1:0-12593 GCA_001938485.1 Girardia tigrina | reverse complement strand
TCGGCTGACTCTGATTTACCCATTTTTTAGTTACCTCAGGAGCCCTGTTGTTTTGAACAACCTCTCGATAACTTCGGACAACATTGATCCTGCTCTTCTTTTCGTGGTTTATTTCGTCTACGAGTGCAACGAACTCAGATATTTCCTTGACACTCTTTAATTTCCGTAATTTAATTTCAGGAACAACATCTTCATCATCAATGCAATGAATTAACATTTGAGCTTTTAGCTCTTCTTCCTCAAGTCTATGCGACAACGCATTTTTTACAAACCGGTCTACCTTTTTGAAAAAGGTCTGTGCGTTATCAACACCTTTGCGATAACTCTACAGTTTTTCCCAATCCGTCGCGGCTGCTCTCGGCTTCTCAAACGCTACTCTTAGCCGATCCTCAAAATTATCAGCTTTACCAGCTGTGTTCTCATATGCTTCCAAGAGATCTTCATGTATCATGGAGTAAATACATGTTTGCNATTTCTTTTGATTAATTTCCGCTGCTTCAAAATATCTTCTGCAGCGAGAAATAAATTTCTCAAGGTCTTCTCCGATCTGGAACATGTCAGGAATCAGTCGGTTCGTGATTGAATCCGCTAGCGCTGCCACCATGTTAGGTTGGGAATTATCTTCCATTCTAAATCAACACAAATTAAAAACTTGCAAAAATTTATTAATCTACAACAGTTTAAATTTGTTATTTAAACAAATTTACTTTTTTATTTTCTTTTTTTTAATTTCGATTATAATTCGAAATTTTTAAAAACCAAAATTCTTATTTCTGAAAATTATAAAATTAACAACAACACTCTCTTACATTGGTAACTTTGAGCGCATAGATTTTTGATTTAAAAATAAAATTCTGCTATAAGTTTCGACTTATTAAGCTACAGCGGCCAAGAACTGGATTAAATTTACTGACGCAGTCTGAACGTATGATGACTACAGTGATTTCGCGATTTGGTGCCGCAGTGGCAGTCTGTGACATCGACAAAACGGCGGCGCTACCGATGCTCTTGGACGGGTGCACGTTTGATCTTTTTTCATGTTTGACAACCGAGGACTAGCGGAGCTGTGATGCGGTAAAAGCCGCACTGTCAGAAGATGCGTTCGAGTAATTTAAAACGTGTTTCGATTCCCACAATCACACATACAGTCAAACATACCAATACTTACACAAAAATTTTTACTTTTTAATGAAGCACAATGATCAGCTCTCCTTGGGACCGTGTATCCTCGTTTCCCTGCTCTTTGTCGTAAACTTGTCTATTATCTGTAAACATTACTTGCCTCGAGTTTCCTTCATTTGATCGTGTTTCTTCGTATTCTTTGTAATAGTTGCCATCATGCATTTTTGCAACATGATATTATCGATTTAGATATCTTTGTTGATTTCGTGGTTTATTTTTTTTCCCGTCACTTTTTCTGACGTCTTGGTCTCTTTCTTTAAATTTATCCTTGTTCATGTAGCATTTCGTCCTGATATGTTCATTTCTGTTGCAATAAGAACATTTTATATTTGTCCAGTTTCTTCTTATGTGTCCTTCTTCGTGGCATGCCCAGCATTTTACAAACTTTTGAATAGTTATTTTTTTATTTGTATTCATTATTTCTTTGATTACTGTACCTGTTTTCGAAGTTTCTTTGTTGGGTTCGTTCTTTACAATGTGGTTTACGTTTGCCTACCGTTTTCCATTCATCGTGCTTACCTACCGTATTGCATGCCGCAACTGTTTCTTCTTTTTCCATTTTCAGTAGTTCATACATATTTTAAAATACATCTTTTATGTCCTTTGTTTCGGTAGTTCCTCTCAATTTTAATTCTCTTTTTACCTCATAATCATCAACCATATTCATACAAAGTAGGTGGAGGATTTTTATCTTAGAAAGTTTACTTTCTGTTAATATTGTTACTAGTTCTTCGGTTTTTGGAAGATTCTGAAGACCCCATCGGAAATTTAAAATATCCCTCATGGTGTCAAGCAGAGATTTTTCTTTCACAAATGCTGTTTTTAGTTTTTCTTTATACCTATTTCCATCTGCTTATGAAAATTTTCTGATTGCTGATGGAGTCATAAAGATCGTCACCATCACTAATCTTTTATCTTCTGTTATACCCGTAATATCAGCATAACGTTCGAAATTTTTATGAAATCAACTCGGATCCATTGAAGTTTTTGTGTCCCATAATGTTCGTTGTCATATGAGCTGTGATTGCCATATTAAAAACATCAATCTGAGTTTTTAAACATTTATTAACATCACAAGTGCCTTCACTATTTGACATTTTTCTTGATTAATATCTTTTTTTTAAATTCAGACTATTTTTTTTCAATCAATGAAAATCATTTAATAAAAATTATTAATTAAAAAGTAAATTAAATCTAAACATTTTTTAAAAAAAGTTCATAATAAATTAATATAATAAACTTTTAAATTACATTAAAAATTAAATAATAAATTCAAAAATTATCTTTTTAAAATTAAATTAAATTATTTTGAATTTGTAGAAATCCTAGAAAGTACTAATCATCCATCCATTAGTAGGAATCAAAGAAAATACCAATCATACCATATCAAATCTAACATTTCTTTCATTAGATCTAGCATAGTTTTTCCTTGGATAACGCTGCACTTAATTTCTCTTCACATGTTTCACCGGGTGATGTTTTATACTTTATGATTGCATACGGAGTCATGTATGGCGTTACTAATAGGATTTTTCTTTCCTCGGAAAATCCCATTATCATCGCGTACCCATTGAAGTTCTTTATAAATGCTTTCACTTTTGTCTCAGATCCGTTGAATGTCTCGGGATCATTGATGTTCGGAGTCACGTGGTCGTGTGTCGCCATGTTAAGAACACCAATTTGACTCTTCATATTTTTATTTACACAACAATTTTGATTGTTCTTAAGATAATCTTTGTCAAAGCTTTCGTACTAGTGCATTCTAACTAAATTGATTAATGAATTAATTCTTATTATTTTTTTAGCAAATGGAGAAATAAATAAGTTATGAAAATATTCACTGAAAACTTATTAAAGAAAAATTAAAATGATTATTAATTATTATTAAAAAATATTAATTCGATGTATTTATTAAAAATTGTAAAAATTAATGACATTTTTCTAAGTTTTACAATTAATTTAAATTAAAAATAAATTTAAACATGACATATTTTTAAATAATAAGAATTAAAATATTAATCATCCATTTGGGTAGGAGAGACACAGTTATAAATCAACATACAACATTCAAACACCAAACATAAAACATTCAAAATATTCCTTACTACATATATATATATAATTTGTATTATAATGTTATATATTGAAATATTAACCTGAAATGATAATAAAAGATCAGCAGGTTTGGAGGGCCTCACTGAGGCGATTCAGGTCGCACCCTGTGCATGGCTGGGTGGCCGTCATTTTTCTCCGTTAGAAAACCCTTCCACTCCAAAGATAAATAGTTTGATCTTATCTCAGTAGATTGTAGATTGTTTAATTCCTTGTAAAAAATGTACTTAAGAAATTCATACCCCCTAGGCACTCGAGCTACCGACCGGGCTATCCTCGATGACGGTTAGAACCCGAAGGTGCACCAAACTGTATCCTGCTTGCAAATGTACATAGAAGATGCGCGTCCGATCATCATGTTAGTCGACATTCGAATGTAATGAGTTGTCGTTAATCTCAGAAAATGATTGCGGGCTCAGAGTCCACTGTAGTGTTGCCATTTAAAGGGGATCGTGACATAATTTTAATTTGTATTTTATCTGTACTATTGCACGTTTTTCTTTATTTTTTGAAATCCAAAAACTTTTAATGTTTTCTGATGACTTAAACCTATTTTCTAAGCCCATTATTTTGACCAATTGTTGGGCATCTCAGGAGTCCATAATTTTTAATTTACACGTTCTTCAGATTTTTCATTCTTATTTTTTGATATATCAATTTATGTTATCATAGACAGTAAATTTTGGAATTTGAAGCGTCTCAGCAATTATTCTTATTGAAAAGGTTTTTCATATAAACTTCAAATGGTTGCTTTTGTAGTTAGTAATAATTCTCTTCTAGCCAATTTACAATTTCGAATTATTTTAAAGCATGGTAAATGTAACATTTAAAATAAATTTATTATTACTACTTTTTAATATAAATAATGTTTTTTTTAATTTTCAATAAATTATTATCTTTTTAAAACGATTTATTAAAACTGTCCGTTGACTTTTGAATAATTCAAAATTGTTTTCAGATTGAAATAAATTTTAATTATTGAAAGATTTCAAGTTTTTATTGTTAAATAATTATTTTAATGGTTTGAAATTTTATGGAAATTTTTATTTTTTACAAATTGTTCAATTAGTTCATGTTTTATTCACATTCATTAAAAAAAGTGGTCAATTAAATTAGGTCTGCGGAGTCTTTTTGGCAAGGATTGTGCTATATGAATTCGTACCGAATGATTCGCTAATTATTTGACTTTCTCGATCGAATAAGAAGAATGTGGCGATATTTACGCTTCGTAAGACGATGAGCAGAACTTATCGCAACTTCAAGAAATAAGGTCAATAGTCTTTTAGGAAGAAGAAGACATCTTTTAAATTAAATTTATGAAACGATAGAAGGAATATAAATTAACTCGAAATGTATTAATTTTATAAATTCAGATCAAAAATAAAACATTAAAAAAATAATTTTCTTTAAAAAATAAATAAAATTAAAATACTTCAGATCTTAGGGGAATAAATTTTATTTCACATTTTCTATTAGAACCGCAATTTTAATAGTTGTAAATAATTTTTTATTATTTTAATCCTGTTTTACATATGATTTTTTTTATATTTTGATACTTGAAGCAATTGAAATATTTATTCTTAATTGTCTTATTTTGTTAACAGAAATCCTCTTTGAGAGTGCTCCTATCCATTCGCATGAAACTACTCATATAACTATTCTACATAACACATATCTCTTTGCTTTATTAACATTAAAAAGTATGAGAATTTACTTTTGAAAATGATATATTAATTCAAAAAATAAAGTTTTCAGTCTGAATAATCTGTAAGAGGCAAATTAATAGAACATAATTAAATTATAATGAAGATTAAGATCGTGTACAAAATATGTGTTATAAATGCAAAGAATATAACAAATACTATTCTTTTCATAAGGCTCCTTTCAAATCAAAAAACTAACCCACGTGTTTTTAGCAATTTTTGGAATATTTGAGTGTCGTGTGTTAATTTGGAATTGTGTCTCATTCTCAAATGGACGATTAATAACTTAATTCTTGTAATCTGAAATTAATTCAACTAAAATTGAAAATGTTCAATTTCTATTTAAAATAAATTGACCGCCATTTATCTTAATTTTAAAATTCTGATTATATTTTTAAAAACTCAAACTTTTAATATTATTTTAATTGATTAAATTTTATTTTAAAATAATTTAAGAAAACATTTTATTCTTTTCTTCAGAAGGTCTCCTTTTGTATAAAATTGCAAATAAAAAGAAATAAATTATTACTAATGAACTTCAATCAATAAACTCTTTCACAGAAAGATAAAAAAGAAGATGGATGTGGATAAATGGATAAAGGAATTTGAAAATGTTTTCCGGATAGCTGCACTGGGTCGCTGATCTCTGAGCTACTTAACTGTGGGAGTAGCTGTCCCATCCAGATTTGGGAGGAACTGCGCTTCTCTGTCGTAGTTATCCGGAACTGAGCCTTTCGAAATCAAGAGAATTCTCGGACCTCCTCGATCGACCATTTTGATTTCACTGTTGGAACGTTTGGCAATGAACCATAATCGTTGATCATGTATAAGTTCTTGAGTCAAGAACACCCTCAGATATTTTCAAATTGATATGCAACGACGATTTTAAATACAGATTATTTATGCTAAACATTAGAATATAGTATTGAATGAACGAAGTCAATCGAATTGAATTTATCATTTTACAAACATGTGTCAACATTACATTGACTACGACTACGACTTTAAAAATATTTTCACATAATTCTTTTCATAAATTTTTTATTATATAAACTCCGTAGGAACACCAAAATAAATAAATCATATGTTAATTTGACTTTGAATGCAATTTAAATAGAAATACGAAAATATTATTCTTCGGTGAGGCAAACCAGTTCTGATTTTTTTAGATTGTGAAATTGAGATTTATTTTAGTATATTATTAAGAAGAATTTGGAAAAATGTTACCTTCTCCGTCAACCCTCCGGGGGTCAGCCCTTTCTCTCAGTAACCACGGCAACGGGTGCCGTTTTCATGGAAAAGTGCTATTCGATCGTTGCACAGAGCCAAAATATACTAATCGATATTGAACGTTTACCAATTGCTAGAGCACAAAGTGCTGCACATGTGCAAATTTGCAAGCCTTAGTATGTACATATACAAATCGATAAATTCAAATATCAAGAATTTTCAAAGTGCAAATTATTTATATTGGCCAAATGTGTTTAATAAAAATTTGGATTTTCTTTCAAACTGTGCAAATAGAATTTTGATATACTGATTTATTTTTCCTATAATAAAGTTTAAAGTACAAAGTGAGCGAGAAGGGGCATGTGTTTTAGAGGTCGAAGGAAACAGTATTTTCTAATACTGCTAGTGCACATGGATAAAAACCCATATGTCAATAGTCAAATTCGTGTGAAAATTTTTACAAATGAATTTTTCGTTGCCTCGGGGTACACATAGAGAACAAAGCACAAAATGAAAACTAAGGTGATGCACTTTTTAAAATTTTTGAAAAAGGGAATACAAATAGATTATCGAATATATATGCAATTTCTGTGATCAATTTATAAATGATCAATTTATATAATCAATTTCTGTAGACGGTTCATACCGTAAATTTTCGACGTACTGGCATCCCTTACGGTCCTTTCTTCCGGACAAAAACGCTCAGAAATCACCATGGACAACCGTGACAGAACAGGTGTTTTGTCGAGCCAAAGATGCCTTACAAAAAATCAAAGCCCTGCATTTCCCGGACAACAACTTACCACTCACATTGACAACGGACGCCTCCAACACGGCGATATGCGCAGTCTTGATGCAGATCCCCCATACACATGTGAACCCATAGAATTCTTTTCTCAAAAGCTGTCACCGGCTTAGTCAAGATATTCCGCCTTCCATCGGGAACTGTTAGGCCATTACATGTCGGTCAAAACATTTCGAACATGTCCTGATCGCCAAACCCGCAGTCTTTTACACGGACCACAAACCGCTTCTGCATTATCTGACCATGAAATGTCCTTCCCTGCTGCAACAACATCATATGAGTTACCTGTCACAATTTAACATCGAATTACGCTATATCAAAGGAGACGAAAACTTTGTCGCAGACTGTTTGTCCCGAGCAGACATTGCAAGTCTTGGTTTCGAACCCCTCTTTACCACTGAGACTCTATTACAACACCACAAACCAAAAAAGATCTCAGCTCTTTCTCCAATCCACCGGTCTCCAAAGGGAACATATCCTTTGACACTTCGCTCGCTGGATCCATCCGAACAATACTTGGACAAGAGCTTTGGACACAAGCTTTCCAAGCCGTTCACAACGTCGCTCACCCCGGCAGGAAAGCAACTTACGAGTTATTACGAACTAAAATCATTGGGCCACAGATGCGAAAAGACGTCACATTATGGTGTCGGGCTTGCTTCGACTGTCAACGGGGCAAGGTTACCCAGCAAATGAAACCACCGACCACAGCCTTTCCTACTGGCAGCAGGTTCGATACAATTCATATGGACCTGGTCGGCCCGCTTCCTCCGTCAAAAGGATTTTCTTACTTGTTCACAATAATTAACAGAAACACGTTCTGGCCCGAAGCGTTCCCTCTCACAACAACCGCCACCGAGACCATAACAGATATACTGGTGAACCACTGGATATCCAGATTTGGCATTCCTAAGCGGATCATTACTGACCTGGGTCGACAATTCGAATCCGCACTTTTCACGGATTTAACCAAACGACTAGGTATCCAAAAGGTGAGGACAACTGTTTACTACCCTCACACCAACGGTCTCGTGGAACGCTTCCACAGGACACTAAAAAACTCGTTCAGAGCGCTGGGACAAACCACAGCCTTGGATTATCCTTCGTCTTTCTTGCTTGGTGTAACATCCCCGACGGAAAACACGGGACTTCGCCTGCACAACTGCTTTTCGGGTCAAAGACTTCCTGCGTAAACGAACTGTTTTTCAACGAAGCCCTAAAGAACAACAATCAAGTGGCGGTAGCTCGGACGCTCTTTATGGAAACCGACAGAACGCCACATCCTCACGAAACACGAAAGATTTTCGTTCCCAAAGACATGGCAACTTCAAAATTCGTTTGGCTGCAGAAAGAAACCACCACATCTTTAGAATGTCGTTACACTTGGCCACACAGACTCATCTCCATTGACTCAAGCAACAACACAACAAGAATCACCCTCCACGGTGCAGAATGCACCGTTAACGTATGCAAACTTAAACCCTGCATACACTTGGAGGATCACACACCCGGTAACAACGATATAAATACGAACAACAACAGTCTGCCAGACACCGGTGATCATACATACACACTCCCCACAACATCCACAAACGTCACACCAGGCCAACGGAATCAATCCATACCAACACAGCCAACGAGGACCACACTACCCCGATCCAGACGTCGTCCAACACGCTACAGTGAAGAAACCAAAACACTTACATAGCGCACATGACACTGCAAAATCATCATCTGTACTATCCTACTTTTATTGTATATTTTCTTTTACATATATATATTTGTTGTGGTCCTCCGCTCTCTCACCCGATCGACAGTTACACTCAGCGACAACTCTCAATGCCCACTCTCAGCACTCTGTGGCCTCCTCGCCCGTGCTCCGCGCTTCCTGTGGGGGGCTGATGTGGTGTTCGAAAAAACCTCGAAACCAAATTATAAAAATCAATAAATAAAAAATTCATGAAATTAAATGAATGCACTGAATTAATGTTTTTGTTTAACTGAAGTAAATTGGCGAACAGAAAAAAAGAAACGAATTAACCATGACACACGCAAAAATTACAGTCAGCAACATCAACAAACTTTCAATCATCAACTCAAATATGACCAGACAATACGCGAGTATCCATCTCAATGATTATAACGATAGGTGTCTCTATTCCGCTGATTCGGGCCGTGTTTACTGGTTATGTACCAATATATTTTATGTTCGATCTATTTCTATTTTCTTCCCGTTTCAACGACGGACGTTTGTGGTGCAAATTGCACTCGCCAAAAGAGGGTAACAAAAATCATACAGAAATACGTACACTTGCAAATGATCTAAGTGAATGACATCTCTGAATAAAATGAGCAAAAGTACAAACCATTAAGTGAGGTGAATTTGACAAAAACCAGGAGGTTTTAAAATCACACAATAATAATTATTATTTATCATTTATTTATGTTTATAATTTATCAATATTTATTTATTATTATTTTTTATTAATTATTTAATGATATTTTTTTAACAATGTATAACTAAAAATAATTAATAATTTTTTATTTAATAACTGATTATTGTTCAATTAACATTGATTTTAGTGTAGACAAAAACTGTTTCGATTGTAATTAAATTAACCGATGATTATTTATTATTAATAATTTGTTTTGATGTCGAGGTTACAGTATTAAATATCTGTTATTAATGAATTTTGATATTGAAAAATATTGTTAATGTTGACGTTAAAGTGGTACATAGTAAATAATTTAATAAAATTGTTTCATTTCTTGGCAATATACGGAAGAATTTCCAAACATCATTCTACGTAAATTTTTCTCCAGGTTACTTACTGGAGGCGGGCAAGTCGGCGACAACGTTAGCCGCGAAACACGTTAAGCACATTAAACAAAATGTGACAGACATGAGCATAATCGAACAAGGTAATGTAATCTCAAGTTTCGTGAGCGAACAAGCCCGGTTCAAAGATGAAAAACGAACGATGGAAAAACGGAGCGATGAAGCGTGTTTACCGTGGATCGATACTCTAAACTCGACTGACGAAAAAGACGAGGCGGGATTGAAGGCACGAATTCTTTCTGTATCTCAGGACGAAAGGAACTTCACTAAGAACCCGCCTGCCAGCTCGGACTTTGAGTTTAATTATGAATTGTATTCTCCAGTAGCAATATTGTTGTTGAAAGAAGATGAGAAACTGTCGGAAATGAGATTTAGACTTGTACCAAAAAAGTAGGAATTTGTACTCGATTCGGAAAATAATTTAATTACCTTTTATAAATTATGTACACTTATAATATTTTTAAACGTCGTTTTTCATTTATTTTTTGTTTACCAAGAAAATATCCCTAAATGTTCATAACGCCAATTTTGTTAACTCAAAATACACAAAATAGAGAGATAATTTTATTTATATTATTTGAATTTTTATTTTCTTTGAAAAATCGTTTAGAAAAGGATTCGTTGAAAGAGGATTAAGTGTCTTCATATTTTAATCCATATTTTCAATCAGTTTTTGTCGAAATTCATTAAATCAAATGACAAAATTAGCAAAGAAAATTATATAAAAATTAACAAAAAGTCTCATAAATTTAAATTTTTGTAACATTTTAGTTGCTTTTTAAAGAATTAATTAACTTGTTTCAAAAATGTAAATTAATTTTTGTTAAAAAGAAAAATTCGTTTTGAATTTGAATTCTTTAAAAAGTAAATAAACTCTTTTTCAAGCAATAAATAGCGTTATTACGAAAGAATAGACTTAATTTTGGAGAAGTTTGTGTTTGATTTCGTTACGTCAGAATCAATTTATATCAATTTTGTGTGAACAATTACTTTTATTTAACAATTTCGCTACGATTTCTTGAACTGAAAGAATATTGGTTTTAGAACTAGTTTGAGAATCCTAATTCCATGCTTCTGCTTTGATATTATCATACATATCGTGGTCATCAGGTGTTATGAATCCATCAAGAGTGCCAACAAATTAGATGTAAAGTTCTTCAATGTTATTAAATGTGCTGTGACGCTCAAGTTATCTGGTTTTGCAATGGTTCTTCAACTCTGTCTAATTTAACTCTGGTGCTTGACTAGAAATATTCTTTTGGAGAAAGCGTTGGCGCTTGTATGATTTATCGAAAAAAGAAAACAGTCGCCAAGAATTCATCATATTTCTATTAGACGAAATTTCACATACATTGCAAATATCTAGACTTAAAAAATGAAGGACACATCCTTGGTAGTCTGCAAATCATTCATGTTTTTTAAAGAAAGTCTGAAACCATATTCTGTCTGATCTCATAGATGCCGTTGTATCATTTGTTTGACCCTTACTATCATTGGTGTTAATTCTTTCTTCTTCCAGTGCAAACGACTCTCCTGTAATTCTCTCGGTCTCAGTCAATCGCATGACTTCTTACATATTTTTTAGGCTTTTCATGATCTTGTTTTGTATAGTCTTGCTGGTACTTAGGGCATAAACATGTATACATATATAGAAAGTAAGCTATTAAAAAGAATGGAGAACTTATTATTTGTTGGTTTTTTTTGATTATTTATTTGAAAGAAAATTTGCTTTTATTTTACTTTCTTTAAACAGAAAATTTTTTATATATTTCTCTTCACATTAATGGACAGACAGACAACGAATCAAATTGGTTGACGGAAGTTATTGGCTTTCGTATAGAGACAGAGATATAAATAAGTGATATCAGCCTTATAGAAATACTGTTATCATTTATCGATTATCTGGTTGTTTTTTCATATAAATGAAATGAATCACGAGCTACAGGAAAACCACTCGAGTTGCCTCGAGAATTGGAAGGAAGAAGCATGGTGCAACGATGAACATTGCCTGATAGAGTGCGAAGCTCGTATTTGATAACATAAACTTCCCTTCTTCCATAGACGCTAATAACACAGATTGATCTTATCGAGCATAGCCACCAATCGTGATTTTATACAAGACTGTATGGTTCCGCAGTAGTGGAGAAATGTTCCTACGGCGGCACTACCCCCCCGGGGGGGGTAACTAGTTACCGCGCGGTTACCATGGCAACGGTCGCGATCACCATAGCAACGGTCGCGGTTATCATGGCAACGGTCGAGGTTCCCATGGCAACGGTCACGGTTACCATGGAAACAGTCGCGATTACCATAGCAACGGTCGCGGTTACCATGGCAACGGTCGCGGTTACCATGGCAACGGTCACGGTTACCATGGCAACGGTCGCGATCACCATAGCAACGGTCGCGATCATCCTAGCAACGCTTCTGATTGGTCGACGGTTCCCTAGCAACGGATATGATCGCCATAGCAACGGTCGCGATCACCATAGCAACGGTCACGATCATCATAGCAACGGTCACGATCACCTTAGCAACCGTTCCGGTTCACTTGGTGACGGTAACCAAGGTCACGGTTCCCAGGGTAATGGTAACCAAGGAAGGTTTTTCATTAGCAACGGATACAGTGATCCAAGGCGGTTGTAACCATGGTTACAGTTCCCGTATCCATAGCAACCGTCACCCCGTAACTAAGGACCGTAGAAAAAAGTGCTAATCGATC
>MQRK01224259.1:5126-16121 GCA_001938485.1 Girardia tigrina | reverse complement strand
TCGATATTTGTTTCTTTTGGAAACTTGCTCAAATATAAAAATTCTAAAGTAAAGCTTTATTAAATTTAAGAACAAAGGTAGAGAATATGTTTCCTGAATAATTTATTTTGTAGGCTTCTTTAATGACAGAATTTGGAATCATTGTTGAATGACAGAAATAATTGAAATTAAATCAGTTCTTTATTTATCAGTGAGCGTTTCGATGACACTTTTTATATTTTGCGACAATATTTTTGAAAGCATTTTAGCAGAAATTTTATTTAATAATCTTTTTTTTTAAAAAAACCGTAAATGAACAAATAATTGAAATTGAAAGGTTTTTTTTCTATTTGAATATGAAATAATTAATTTCTAATTAATAAAATAATAAATTAAAATTGAAATATTTTTCTTTGTTATAATATTGAATTTCTTAAAGTTTATCTATTGGGTTTCTACGAAAAATATTTTGAAATAGTGAGGTAGAATGTTTGAATTTTTTCATTACATTAATATTTGACTCTTTTAAGGCAAAAAATAGAAGTTGATTTGAAAAATGCAAATTTTCCATTAAAATGAATACAGTCATCTATAATGATGAAAAGAAAGAGATATATGATTATTCCCCTTTTCCTCAACCTTGTGTAATATTAAAACAAAACAGGTTTGTATATGTGGTCCAGTCTACTGCTCGAATTAGCTGTGTACGAAATCACTCGATTGCATGAAGCCTCGTCGACTCTTGACGGTGGTAGAGCTTGTCCTTGCTGTTGAACGAATTCATCGTACAGTCATATTTGAGGATGGAGTCTCTGTCCCAGAGGACAGCCGGATAGGTGGCGGTGATAGGCCTCAGCTCGTTGATGACTGCTGGGATCCGGTCAGCAAAATCAACCGACAAGGATCCTTTCGGAATAACAAGTGAGGCCCCACGGAAGACGGATTGTGAGGAAACAACGATAATTTCCTTGTGCTTCGTTACGGGACCAACTGTTCGAGCCGTCCATTGCCAATAGTCAAGAGTTTTCTTCATGTTCTTGTACATTTTTACAGTAATTGTTGTTTAAACAGATAAAACGCATGCAGTATTAGAAATAATTTGAATAAAGTTGACTTCGCTGACGCAAATTTCTTTATTCAAAAAATCGTGTCTTTGTACAAGCGTTTAAGCAACTACATTTTATTTTTTATTTACATTGACTTAAATAATGATTAAAAGGAGTTCTTCTTTATCGCTGGAAAATCGGAGCACAGTATATCACAGACGATGTCATAAACGAGAGGCATCAAAAGCTGATTTATGGTAAAATCTACTTCTTGTTCAATTACAAGAGGGGAAACAAATTGGTGATTATTAACAACATCACAATTTGAATGTAAACATTTATTGACAACACAAACAGATTCTTCACAACAATTTTCAGAGAGCATCTTTTTTTGATTGATATAGTTTATGTTTATCTAAAAAAACAATGAATTGGAAATTTTTAATATTAATTTTTAATTTCTTAAATTTTATTGGATAAAGAGGTATTGTGTAATCTTTTAAATGAATATTAATTTCTAAAATATATTAAATTTAATTTAATAAGTTAAAATTTAATAAGTTAATTTTTACTAAAAATATTATTAAAATTCATAATTATAAAACTTTAATTAATTAGTACTTAAAATTATTATCATTTGATACAAATAATCAATCAATAAACATATCAATCCCATCTGAGTAGGAGAGTCACAAATCTAAACAGCATACAAACAACAAACTTAAAACATTCCAAATTATCCCTCACATTCCCTTCGATTTAAGTGGCCTTAGCCATTCTACATTTCTTATTAGTATTTTGTCATTGTCGAGTTGCAATTCGTAACATCTTTCATGTCTCCGTCTTATTATCATTGCAGGGCCAATATTTCGGTCGTCTTCTTTTGATGCATTTTCTCTCTTTATCAATACCTGGTCTCCAACTTTGAAAATTCTTCTAATTTCTGGAGCTTTTTCTTCTTTTCCCATTTGGTTTCTTTTATCTTCTTTATTTTTCCACCAATGCTTTAATTTCCTTCCATATATTATTTCTGCTGGTGAGATACATATCGTGGCTTGAATGGTACTATTCATCATAAATTCTATTTCTGACAATACTTCCGTCCAATCTCTATGCGTTCCATCCTTTATTCTTATATTAAGAACATCTTTAATTATTCTAAATTGTCGTTCAATAATTCCATTGGTATTGTGGTGATAATGGCTTGAATAAAACATTTCTATCATAAACTTCTTCAGTATTTCTTTAAATAGTTTTGTTTCAAATATTTTGCCTCTATCCACATGGATTTCTTTAGGTGTTCCATATTTATGTATCCATCTATCCAGCAATATTTTCCGTAGCGATTTCTCGTCTTGGTGAGCAACGGTATTCAGATTAATATATATCGGCTAAATTGATCAATTATCGCCAAAATATACTGGTATCCATTAATATTTCTCTTGAATGAACCACCAAAGTATCTTCTGAAAAGGTTCATCTGCAAATTGCTTAATATGTCTTTCTTTTGTTTTCACAGTTAGTATTTTTCGCTTTTGACAATTTATGCAACTTTGAACCACTTCTTTTATCTTTTCTCTCATATTTTCTATATCAAAATCACCTCTGACGTAGTTAAAAATCTTTTTACATGATGGGTTTTGAAACTTGTTAATCGCATCAATCTTTGTTTTATCAGTTTCTATACCATCTTTACTTATTACGTAGCCCAAAAACTTTGTCTTTTCTACAAAAAATTGTTATTTCTCTGGATTTATCCTCAATCCTGATTCTTTGAATTTTTGAAACACGTTCTCTATTTTAGTAGATGTTCTTTCTTATCTTTAGAAAATATCAAAATATCGTCTAGATATACAACTGCTTTCTTCCAGTTCAATTCCCCAAGAGTTTTTACAATTAGTTCTTGAAAGGTGGCCGGAGCGGCTGCTATTCCGAAAAGCATTCTTTTAAAACAATATTGACCATTCTTTGTCGAGAATGCCGTTTTAATCTTTGATTTTTCTTCAAGTTCAACTTGATAATATGCGTTTCCCAAGTCAATTGTAGTGAAATACTTTGCACCGTTCAATGTATTCAACATATCATCCACATTTGGCATAGGGAATGCTGGTCTGAGAGTAACTTTATTTAATTGTCGAAAATCCATGCACACTCGTATTTCTAGTTTCTCTTTCTTCCAGACGCATACCAATGGAAAGTTCCATGGTGAACTATATTTTTCGATTAAATCATTTTCTTTAAAATTTTTAATAACCTCGTCTAATTTTTCATCAAAATGCCTTGGTTGTCTATACGGCTTTACTAACACCGTTTCACGATTAGTTTCTATTTTGTGTTTCGTCAATGATGTTTTCCCGATATCCCATTTATCTGCCATGAATATTGACTTAAACTCTTTTATCATGTTCATCAACTGATCACCTACTTTACCTCCGTATAGGCCCGTTATCCTTTTCAATCTGTCTTCATCTGATGGGATATCCCTTATCATAAATACATCATTATTTTGTATTGATTTCTTAATCAGCTTTATCCCAAAATTATCCAAAAAGTCCACTCCTGCTATCATTTCTGGGTTAATTTCTTTGACAACATAGAATTTTATATTCTTCTGGTTCCCTTCAATTTTAATCTTCAAGAGTACTATTCCATAATTTATTAATTCCGAAGCATTTGCGCATGCTAAACGTTTTCGCGATTCTCTAATCCTAATATTTGGTATGTTTTTAATTAAACTTGCTTCAATCATATTTACTCTAGCACCGGTGTCTAAAAGACAGTGTACTTCTCTATCTTTAATGTAAAAATCTATACTTGGTCTACCATCCAGTTTTTCATATTTAATGTTAAACTTTGTTATTTTTCAAATTTCTTCATTCTTTTTTTCTTTTTACAAGCTTTTATTACGTTTCATTTGTTTGTTTGTCTGTCTGGATGCATCAAATCTTGCTATCAAAAATTCACCCACTTCCCGTTCACCTAGCGACATGAAACCTTCAGGACTGATATATTCTAGATGACAATACACTTTTTCACTGTCACTGCTCATCTACTGCCTTTAGTTTGGCCGCAAAAAAGTAATTAAAGTGTCGTTCTCATGTTTTCCTCAGTAGTAGGCATTGAAATTTGCTACATCTAAATGCAAATAGAAAGCGGGTTTTCGCCTAGTAGGCTTTGATAATTCAGTCAAAAAAATGTTGGAAGTGGGTGAAATAGATACAGAAATTATAAAGGCTTGTACACCAAAAAAATTTTTGATATGATTTTTTATACTTATTGTAATATCTCCCGTTATTTTCATCTATGTTTTTACTATTTTTCTTGTGCATTATTTTTTTGTTCATTGTGTGTGACGTGTTTCCCATTTCATATATTTTTGGGGAAAAGGTGTTTTTTGTTGATGCTAGGCAAAATGTTGTCTTTTCGACCTGTGAATTATGTTTGGTGCTTTGCGAATTGTTTTTTGTTTTTTTTGTAACGATCATGGATCTTTGTTTTTGAAAACGAAAGTCGACATGTAAGAAATCAGATAATTTAGAAGACCTAGAAGACACCATGTGAAACCTAAATATCAATCCAACTATAATATGAATGAGACTCAAATCAATTTGTATTCTAGTGAAATTCATGGTCAATATTATTGAACTGATAACATAATTCGAATGAAATCTTGTTTATCTTTATAATTAATGACAACAGGTTACAAAATGTCAGACCAAAAAGCCTATCTCAAGAATATCCACGCCACAATACAACACTAGTAGTCTGAGTAGTGAAACGCAATCTGAGTAGTAAAACCTCAATCCTACTCCCAATCAGATGTTGATATCTCCTTTTTTTAATCTATAGATCTTGAGCCCCAGGCTAAATCTAGCGTGACACTTTGGTCAACAATTACCAGCATAATTTTGCTCAATAATAATAAACGGTTACTGTTTTAAAAGAAAATTAAGGAAGAATGAAAAACAAAAAAATAGTCTCTACATGTTGAGCCTCGATTTTCCATTAATCATCAGCACTAATAAAGAAAAATATTTCTAATTATTTTCGAATCCGTAAAAATTTAATCAAATTATCAGAAGAATAATTAAATCAATGAATTGATTAGCAGAATAAATGCTATAACAATGACTTACAAATGAGGATTACGATATTTTATGATTACGTTATTAACGTATGTATTTTTTTTATTAAAATTTCTATCGTTAGCGGAGTTTTTTTTCCTTGATTATCTTTATTTTTGACTATTGTTTTTTTTGTTAATTCACAACTAGATTAGTCCGAATTGTCATATCTTTCGGATTAATCTAGTTTGAACATTGTTTGAATAATATTTTTATAGTAAAAATATTGGATTGCATAAATCATCAAATCCATTATTTTTACACTTATTATATCTTTGATTTCAGTTGTTCCTTTAAGTTTTAATTGTTTTTTTTTATTTCATAACTGTCAACCATATTTAAACAGGCAATGTTGAGTAGTTCTTTTTTAGACAATTTTTCTTTTGTTAGTATATTCACAAGTTTCTCTGCTTTTTTGTATGTTTCTTCTGGATTGGAGGATTCCCACCTTCATTGTATCCAGAATAGATTTTTCTTTAGTAAATGCAGCCTTCAATTTTTCTTTGTAATTTTTACCGTCCATCTCTGAATATTTTTTTATTGCCGACGGTGTCATAAACACCGTCGCCATCACTATTTTCTTCTCTTCTGTTATACCCATAATGTTGGAATAGCGTTCGAAATTATCAATGAAATCTTCCAAATCCGATTTTGATCCATTGAATTTTTCACATCCCATAATGTTCGTTGTCACATGAGCCGTGGTCCCCATATTACCAACATCACAATTTGAATGCAAACATTAATTGACAACACAAACAGATTCTTCACATCAATTTTCAGAGAGCATCTTTCTTTGATTGATATAGTTTTTGTTTATATATTCAAATCTAAAAAAACAATGAATGGGAAATTTTTAATATTAATTTTTAATTTCTCAAATTTTATTGGATAAAAAGGCATTAGGTAATTTATTAAATGAACATTAATTTTTAAAATATATTAAATTTAATAAGTTAAAATCGTTTACTAAAATTATTATTAAAATTCATAATTATAAAACTTTAATTAATTAGTACTTAAAATTAATATCATTATAGTCAAATAATCAGTCAATAAACATACCAATCCCATCTGAGTAGGACAGTCACAAACCAAAACAACATACAAACAACAAACTTACAACATTCCAAATTATCCCTCACGTATACCTTATTCTGAATGATTTAAAAATTTTATAAATTCATTGTGAAAAGCAACTAACCAATGAAAGAAATTTAAAAATTATACCACGATCTCATAAAATTCAAAATATGTTCAGTAATAAATATATCGAACCTTTAACGCTTTGTACTGATATTATTTATGAATATAAATGTAATGGTGCCATGCTACATACATCAGAGAGACTGCCCGTCATCTCTGTAAACGAATTCAAGAACATGGTCGAAAAGAGAGTAAGAGTAATATTGCAGAACATAAGAAAAATTTAACTGTGGCGTTAATATTGATAATTTCAAAGATCTGTTTAAACATTCTAATAATTATAGGAGTGTCGTGTGAAGCAATGTTAATTAGGTCACGTTGCCCTAAAATCAATCGGCAGTCTCAACCAGCTTACTTAGATTTTTTGATTAGCGTAATTTCACGCAATCCATTACATTTTTTGTATTTACATACAGGTTAATTAATTTTTAATCAGTGACGAAGGTTGATCCATTGAAGTATAATGTCATATGGATGATAATATTAAATGGATGAATTTTGTTCTTCAATTTACAGTTCAATTCTATTTTTCGATTTCTTTAAATGATTTTTTCAAGTTTCTTTCCGTTGACAAAATGGTTAATGGATATTACTTTTCTTTTTTTCCTAATTTTAATTGTGTTTTATTATAACAAAAGTTTGAAAAGAAATTAATTTAGAAAGTCAGACATTTCTTTACATTGCTAATTACTGAATTGTAATTAAAATATTAAGGAGTAAGCATTAAAACAAACTTTAAACACATGTAATACACATCGCAACCACTGACATGGAAACCAAGTACAATTTACCAACCAATAATATTTCGATTCGGTTGCCAAGCAATTAAACAGAGTAAATAGGTCAAATCTATCAATCATTATTATACATAATTATTGTTACTTAAAATTATTTAAATCAAAACATGCTTTGTTATTAAAATTAATTAACTACGTATTATAGAGAAAATTAAGGAAATTATTTTCTTTATTATAACATAAAATAAAAGAGTTTAAAGGGATAAATAAATCTAATTAATTATTTAAAATTCGTGAATCATAAATTTAGTACCCGTTTAAGGTGGCGAAGACTGTTGATATATGCACCTTCTGTGATACGAAGAGTGAAAATGTAGGACCTAAAAAGTCAGAAGATTATGAAAGATACTTCCTGAACAAAACAAGAGTTTGTAGTGATTATTTAACATTAGAATCTGTTTGCTGATATTTTCGAAGAAAACATTAATATCAAAAATGGCCTAAATTTAACAAAACTCATTCGCATATTATTTTTTAAATCCCGCCCTTAACATACATTAGTACTTTAACAATCGGAGTACTCGTAAGTAAGTCTTCCGTGAATAGGTAAAATGAAAATAATATTAATAAAATAAATATTATATTAATAAGATATGTTAATTACTGTGATTATAAAGATCACAAAAAGGAAGGGTAGAAACAAATATGAAGAAATATAAACTTTTTGCTAATATTTTTGAGTATTTATTTAGGTAGGATATTAAATTGGACATTAAGAAAGAATTAAGGAAAACATAATAAAATTCTCATAAAAATACTTAGTTTTGAAAGAAATCTTTTATACTTTCTTAGACCTAATTTCAAATCCAGGAAACATCTCTCAACTTCCGGAGACTAAAAGACATTTGTCCTCTATGAAAAGAGATTACATTTTAAGAAATAAAGTAAATGCTTGAGCTTTATCCAACTCAATGACTTCTATTTTCTCCGCATCTTTTATTTAGAATTCAATAGAGAAATGAATTCTTATATTTTTTGCAATCTTCCTTTTATATAATAAAATATTGTACCGTATTTGTCCGTATCGAAGCTCACCCATATAGAGACCCATAGGCATCTTGTAATAGACGATATTGAAGAAAAATTAAATTAAAAAAAAATGAAAAATTTATCCAAAATTTATCAAAAATTTAACTGAGTAAATAAATTTTAAATATATTTTCTATACATTTGAACTATTTTAATTTTTTGAGGACTTAATATCTAAATAAAATTTTTTCCTTTAGAAATTCGGAAAATATCGCTACACAGTTTACTGGACGATTTCACCAGATTGTTGAATCTTGAAAAAAGCTAATGTTCCTTACAGGAAGGTTGTCATTTCTGTGGACAAGAGTGGCTCAATGGATTTAATACTGTTTAAATTTTAGATAGATAATGTATTCTACAAACATGATGCTTACTTTATAGTCATTTCATCTAAACTGATTCAGATTCGCATGGGACTCATGTGAAAAGAAAAAGGTTTTAGATCACCTAGCTAAAGCATATCACTCAGAATCTGTCATATTACCATGAAAAACTACGTATTTTGTCAAACCTAATCTTTGCTTTAAAGATGGTCTACCTGTCGAATAGGATAAAGTGGTGAGAGGAGAGCCACCAGAAATAACCTCTAATGTTTACAAAAAACGAATGTCCTATCAGATGATTTTGAGATGGTTGTTACAGTTTGTAGTGGTGTTGAAGCTCTGTCAATTGAATGTGCTTTGGAATGTTCATATGGCTGTGTCACGACCCTTTCGTTCACAACACCTTTAAGTGCTCTGAGCCCCCAGTGGTTGGTTAAGGGTCAACCACAACCCGATCGCAGCTTATACTATTCATAGGCTAACTGTTAACACTCACTGACACGCTACATCGATTTATGGGTCGGACGTCTCTCCTCGCTCAACATCTGTCTAACAGTGAAGAGTCTGGAGGACCTTCGGGTTTGGTTCAAGACGGGACAGGCTATGGGCCCCCCGCCTAGCGGAGCGTCGTTCAGGGATGATTTTATTCGAGTTAGAACTCTTACCATTTATTATTAGGTGTGTTATGTAATGTAGAACTTACTGCAGTGTTGTGCTTGAATGTGACTTATTGCACTTGTATGTTGTGTGTTATTAACTTGCGGCACCGAGTATGTCATTACGCAACTGAAAGACGCGTTGTGTTAGAGTATATCGTATAAGAATTACTATTAATGATCATTATATTATTAGGAGACCGATAATCAAAAGCAGCTCTAACTAACTCTATCTCTATGACTATATCATTTATATCCGTCAACTTTGTATAATTCAATTCAACCCGTTGCGGATTCGTAATTCGCTGGACTCTTAAACTTCCGCTGGTCCATTTTTCATTTTTATGATAAAATTACCTATAGATAAATCCTTCCAAATTCACCTCACTTTTTAACGATTCCCTTTAAAGTCAATATCGGGATAAACAATTGTTCGAAGATCATAAAATTGCCACTAATAGAGTAAACTTGGATGTGATTTTTAAAATTCTATTTCAAAAAATTGTAGGATTCTAAATAATAAATTTAAGAAAAGTTGCAACCGATTGAATTTTTATATTCCACGGATCGTTTGTTAGTAGGAATTTTAATTCTAAATTCGACCGATTAAGGAAACTTATAACATTCATAGCCTCGTTTGACTTATAATTTATTTAATAAAATTCTCGTAAAATTGTCGGGTTTTCCTATAAAACTTATATATAAAGAATAATAATAAAACTATACAAAACAAAGTAAATCATAAAATTTCATTAAAATTAATGTTGTTTTTCGTTTACAGTATCATTATTAGCCTCATTACGAAACACAATTCGCTAAAATGAGTTCTAATTCCCGAAGAAAGTGAAATTGAGATGTTCCTTTATAACTCTGCTATTTATTTTCGTTTTATATTCCCTAAAAGTTTGGTATTAAATTATGTTAATCGACAGTGAAATAAAAACAAATAAAATAAACGTAAGTAAAAAAAATATATTTGTTTGAATCTATTAAAATTTCCTTTGCGACTAGGAAACCGTTTAAATCGTTGTCAATATTTTCATTTAAATTCAATTTTTGATCGGCTCCTAAATTGACCGATAGAAGCGATGTCGCGGCGCCATACTAGCGCAAATTGACCTCGTTTGTCCGGCGCTAATGAAGGTTTCGAACGATATCAACCTCACATCGATAATTACCGGGGTCGAGTGATTCCCCTCGATGTCCATCGGTTCGTTCGGTGGCAAATTAGTTCGGGGCATCCGAATAAAGGACGGCGGCGACGACGGGTGTTAATTACCTCTAAGCGTAAAAGGTGAGAAAATTCTGCAACTCAGTCGACTATGCAATGGTAATAATGATAATCAAAAGGTATAAATCATTTAAAATATTTATATTTAAATTAATAAACAATATATATAAAAAAAAGAAACTTCTTTTACATTGATGATTAACTCTCGGACCTTTCGCGAATTTGGTTCCGGAGAAATGTTCAAAGGTGTCACGTTGATATAACTCAGAATCGTACGTTCTAAAATGTTCGTTTGAGGTTGTTGCTGCTGATTATTTTTCTTATTGTTTTTTGTTGTGTGTTTTGTGGTTTTTAAATGTTTCTTTTATAGTTGCAGGACGACACACCGGCTCCAGATTCCACCAATGGTCGGAACTGTCTAGTTTTTTCGGATTCCCGATTGGATGGCCAAGTATGTAGGTCGTTTAAATTTTTGAAAATTTTTAACATTTTCATTTTCATTATAGAATTCACTGCCCGTGTGCCGACCTACATATGCATGTGATGCATCGTGTGCGGTCAAATAAGGGCATCGCTGCTATTTTTAGCTCCGAGGGTAAGTTTT
>MQRK01224257.1:11559-30299 GCA_001938485.1 Girardia tigrina | reverse complement strand
ATTAAATTAACAGGAAAATTTGTTTTAGAAATGTGAATTGTTATATTAATAAAATTTTGGTGTTTAAAAAAATGAATTCGGATATAGACGTTGCAACCACTTCTCACAGTTATAAATATGAACTTTTTATTTTATTTTATTTTTGAATTTTGTGAATTTTGTTAATTTTAATTTGTGAATTTTGTATTTTTGTCTGTGATGCGTGCCTTGTTCTTATTATTATTTATATATATTATTTATTAAAATAAAACTTTAATTTATATATCTATTTATTTTTTTAAAATAAATCATTATTGTTATTGTCACGCACTATGCGTTCTTGCTACGCATAGTGCGTCCTCATTTTGCGTGGCCACACATATTTTTATTTTTAAGCTACGCGTTCAAGCCGGCCACGCTTAGTTCTTTCGGATAGTTTAGTGACCATTTTCAACCTTGGTGTAGGCCACGCATCCGTAATTCATTTCTCATTCATTTGTACGACCACGCGCAGATCGCAGTATTGTTTTTCTTTCTACGCGATTCACATTGTTTACTACGCGAGACACGCGATTTACACTGTTACCAGAATAATATAAAATAATTGATAAAGTCCGTCAAAGCGTAATTTTATAATTTCATTACAGGTAAAATTCTTTTTTCATAAGTTGGCAATTTTATAATTTCATTACAGAATTTTGAATTCCAATTTACAAGCCTGGTGGAAATTTGGAAATCATACAATCTTTCACAGTTTACGAGTCTATTAGAAATTTGGAATTCAATTGCGCGTTTATTTTCGACGAGGAAATCATATAATCTTTTACAGATCATTCCCTTGACCAGTTTACGAGTCTATTAGAAATTTGGAATTCAATTGTGCGTTTATTTTCGACGGGGAAATTTTAGAATTCTATTTGCACGTTTATTTTCGACAAGTCTAGAAGCACGAGGTTATTGAATTTTCATTTTTCTTTTTACACAAAATTATTTAATTAAATAAAATCAATAATTTAAATTTATAATAAACTAATAATCGATATTTACCAAAATATAGAACGCTTTGAAACGGTGTTTTCGAAGCGGTCTAAATACAACTCACATTAGGATATTCTTTTATATTTTTATTTCATTTCAAATAAACTCCATAGGAGATTAAACAAATTAGTAGAAGATTTATTGTCTTCTTTTGTTAAGCACAGTAGTAAAGTAAATGAGTGTGTTTCTCCTTTACCCGTGTCTTAACAATTAATTTAAATATAATGATTTCTTTATTTGCATAATTTAAAATAAGTTTTTGATTCAAGTTTTCATGTCACAAAATATGCGACTTATACGCTGTTGAATTTAATTTTCAAAATTATTAAAAAAATTGGATGCGACTTATAGTCCGATAAATACGGTACTTACCTTATTATTAAAATAGTAATAAAAAAGAAAAGAAATTGGTTTTCAAAGAAAAAATATAAAGTGGTTAAAAAGAATTTAATTATCATTTTTCAGAATCCTCAATTGTAAAATAAACCGTGTAATTAGAGCAGATTAATTGTTTTACTGAAATAAAAAAATTGAAACAGTGTTGATTCAGTCATTGCTGTTCAAATTAAATAATATTGCAATATTAAATTTACAGGTATCTCTTGCGAGATAATTGTGAGTCATGCTAGAATCGATAGTATTTACTGAGAGATAAATTGTTTTTATTTGATTGTCTCTTGTAAAGCAATATTAAAAATTGAAAATCGATTTAATCTCCTGCGAGATAATCCTTGAATTTTAAATCAACGAAATCTTGCGAAATTGATATTGAATACGATCCTCAAGAGAGGAATATTAACTGAACATCATGTAACTGTTTGAAGAATCTTCTGATATTTTTGTCAGTTATCATGCCACAAGTTGTTTGATACTAAGAGAGTAAAAGAATAATTTCTTCAAATACCTAACATATCTTATGATATGCATAAATTTACCAAAATGTACTATGAGGAGTTAATTAAAATTTTCGATTCGCCAAAAAAAACTTTTTAATTTAAATTTTTTTACAAAAATTAAATAATTACTTAAAACATAAAATATATATATATAGTTTAAAAAACTAAAAAAAGTTAAAAATGATTTTTTAGAAACCGAAAAAATAAAATAATTATGTAAAACCAAAAAAAAGGTGCATGAAGCTTAATCATTTAAAAAGTTTATGAATTAAAAGTGATGCACTTTAAAAGGAAAATAATAAAAATATCAATGCTACTAACATACAACAAAATTCCAAAAATAATATATTATATTATAATTCTTTTAGGAAAAATAATTTTAATGATAAATTACTCTGAGTTTGATCTAAACCTAATGATAACGTTTTTTTTATTTTTTGATTTTACAAACGACTATGAATATTGTTGTACAAATAAAGAGTTTTTTAATTGAAAATTTACGTTAAATCGAAGAACCAAGTTCTGTATATACTAGAGTATAGGTCGGTTCGAGTACAAGTCGAAGTGTACTTTTTCGACTTGAAAAGTGAATACAATTAAAGGTTTAAGTATAAGCCGAACAGGAAAAATGGTTTCAATTTTAATTTACAACACAAAAAATTAACATGAAAATTCATCTTTAATAATAAAAAAGTGAAAAATGGTATTTTATGATCCAAAATACAGAAAAATTTTTCCGACTTATACTCGAGTTGAAATACGGTAAGTTGATGTTGTTATTTTACAAATGAGAATTTTATTATCAAATATTAGTTTAATTCTAAAAAGCAATTCTAATTATTTTTTTTAAATTGTCCATCTTCATTATTCGAGATATTATTAGTTTTTAATTATTATTAATTCGATGAAATGCTTAAATAAATAATATTCACAACATTTTGATTTTCGTAACAATTTATATTGATACTTTTGATAATAGTAATACGGCCAAAGTTTACAAATGATCGGAGACAATATTAAAACGATATTATAAATAAATTTTATTTCATGTAACAATTAAAATAAACAAATATTTCAATGTTGAAGATTCTTTTATAAAACAAATGACGAATTCGTGTAAGTTATTCTTTCAACGTTAATCTGTCGAATAAGTAAATTCCTGTTCCAGGTCCATTTCGTCGAATATTTGTCAAATGGTCGCTAATCTTTTTAATAGATTCCACTTGTTCTTCCAAAAATTCTCCTTCGATGAAGTCCATCATTTGCGGATCATTGTGAGAATCTGCGATTTTGTGTAGGTCTAATAGAGACTGTAAATAACAATTATTAATATAGTCATATTTGTAACTTATATCTACTTGGTTGACTTCTTTTTCCAAAGCTAAAGCATCTACGAAAGCTGATTCTGCTGTCCATTCAGTCGATTTGGGTTTTGGAATGTCATGGAAAACAAGTCGACCTCCTCGTTTATTTTGATAACTCATCAGTTTTTCAGCATGTTCTCGTTCTTCGTCGGATTGATGTTTAAAAAATTTACTGAATCCAGGAAGAGCAACATCGTCTCTATTGAAAAAGAAACTTATTGCCTGATAAACATAGCTGGCGTGAAGTTCTCTTGCTATTTGGTCATTAATACCCTTCTCACTTTCTTCATGAAAATTCTGTCTCGCCAACGACATTTTAATTAATTTCAAGTTATTAATAAATTATTTTATAATGATCTGATTCGCTCTTATATATGTCCATATACGGTGATATACAAATATATACATGCTAGCGTTTATCTGTATATCTATACAAAATTATCATAAAATCGACTTTGATTTGTTGCTATTATTAATATATTTTATATAATAGTGCATGTTGTATTTATTATGATATTTCAAATGTAAAATATTTTATTTATTTATATTTTGGTTATAATTCAGTTATATGAATTAAGCTCGATATGTAATTATTAATTGAGTTTTTATAATGTATCAATAAATTCCAAGAAAAATATATTCCAATTTTATTTTATTCTTTTCTTGAACTTTTTAATGTAAAATATAAACAATCGCATATAATTACTATATTTAATAGTCTAGATTTATTCATAAACGATAAAAGTTTATTTCATAAACTAAATTTTACAACTTTATTAATATTAGCACCATTTTATACGCACGTCTTGCACACAGTGTGCGGTGCCCAGGACTTATCTTGGTCTCCCAGCTTGACTTTAAAGTAAGCCTCGTAGGCGCATTTCACAAATCCTGCGATGTTCTTCTTGTCTCCTGATAGTGTGTATTCTCCGCAGATGTAGCAGAAAATGTCAGGATTATTCCTGCATGACGTTCGCGCCGAATCCATTACAATAAACTGAAAGGAAAAAGAAAGATGCAGCTGAGTGTCAGACAATGAAATTTAGAATAAATTTGATTGACTAAGGGTTAATTAAGTATATTTTGAATTTTTTTTATATATAGAATTATATTGAATATAGAGAATATTGAATTATATTTCATATTTAATTATATATAGGCCAGGTATGCCTATGGCTGTATCTCAAAAAGTTGACCTGATAGAGAAAAATCAATGTGATATTCGAACTCAATACCGAAATTAGTCAAAATCGGCAGAGAAACCCCTGACGATATTGGCTGTTACCCAGTGTAATAAGTTACTAATTAACAAAATTCATCATTTTAGGCATAACATAATCAAAAATTTGCATAAATTGTATTATGGAAGTAGTAAAAATTATTTTAAAAGAATATGCAGTATGTTAATTTTCAATTTCAATTTTTTCTTTAGGAAAATGACTTGAAAGTAAATTTGACTGGTCGCAACTATCTGCTGACATTTCTGAAATTAGAGCAAAGTATTCAGTGGTGCAAATCAAAGCCCAACTATAATAATAAAAGTAATAATTAGTATTTATACTTAGCAAAATTTTCAGATTTATTCAATTATGACTTTAAACGTTTATTTTATTCAAAATCGATAGATTTATTAATTTTAATAAAGTAATAAAATGATGGAAGACATTTACTACAACAAAAAAGATAATGAAGATATCGAATCCACCTACGTCAATCAGTCGAATGGAACCAAATACCAGGAAGCCTTTAAATGGGTTTATCTCCAATTGTCTGTGATTTCTTTCATCATTTGTCCCATCGTTCCTGTGGGATTTATTGCGTCTTTGTTAATGGTTATGGCATATTCGGATTTCTCCAATAATGACACTGAAATGTACTTTTATAAACTGAAATTAGTGAAATTTTTATTATTTTCTCTTTTATTATTTGTTTTATGTTTGGTTATTCTTTTTACATCAATTATAGTTTTCATATATTGCAAATTTGGTTCGAAAGGTTTTATTTAATAAATATATTAATGAAGTTTCTTTTCTATTTTATCCATTCTTTTTATTAGCTTACTTTCTGTATATATATATATATATATATATATTGTAGTCACTTTGATCCATAATTAAAAAATAATCTAAATAACGCTTTTTAACAAATGTTTATTTTTTTGAAATTCTGTTTATTTAAACAAATATATTTAATTTTAATTATATCATTTTTAAAATTAAAGTATATTTGTCTGATATTAAGATTTAGTCATTAGGATTATGCCTACATGCCTCTCCTCCAAGTTCGACAAAAGCTGGTTTAGTTTTGTCGATTGATACGCTTTCCTCTTTGCCTCGTCTGTAGATAGTAATAACTTTACCGTCTTTCAAGTGGCGAAGAACTTGAAAAGGGCCCTCCTGTATTGGCTGTAAGGGACTTCTCAATTCTTTCTTTATCCACACATGTTTGCAGTTAAAAAGGTCTTTGGGTAAGAAACTCTTTGTCACCATGGTTAGGGAAAAATTTCGTCGGAAAAATCTGGAACATCTACAATAGACTGATTAGAACCAGGAATGATCACATCGCTTGGTAGTCTTGTGGAGGTACCGCATAGTACCTGCGATGGTGAAAGGCCAGAGTCGTTGATTTTGTTTCTGAGTCCCAATAGAACGAGGGGTAGCGTCTGTATCAATTCTTTGTCCGCATTTGTTGAACCGGATCGAAGAGCTTCTTTGAGTGTCCGGTGTAGTCGTTCTATTTTACCGTTGCTTTGTGGGTGATATGGAGTGGTGTGGTGATGTTCAATGCAATATTGGTTGCACAGGTTTCGGAAATCTGTTGATATGAACTATCTCCCGTTGCCACTGATAATTTGCTCTGGTGTGCCGAAACGGGATATCCATTCTTTTTCTTTGATATCGGTAACTTCTTTAGCTCTGATATCTTGCATCAGGAAGGCTTCCACCCAACTAATGTCGCAGTCGATCATGGTGAAGAGGAACTTCTTTCCTCTGATTTCTTTGAGAGGTCCAACTAGGTCGATGTGAACCACTCTGAGTTTTTCTCTATTCGTGATAATGCCGTGGGGGGATTTGGTGTGTCTTGTGATTTTATGTGCCTGGCAATTTTGACAATTTCGGACCCATTTTCGAATTTCACTCTTCATGTAAGGCCGCACATAACGTTTGGCTAAGAGTTTGATTGTAGCGTTTGCTCCTCCATGGTATAAGTTGTGGGGTCTGGAAAATTCGGCATATCTGTGGCATTCTGGTAGAAGGATTCTTGGAATTTTCGTTGACTTATCTACCAGTAGGCCGTCTTTGTTTCGGTCGATAATCAGTGAAGAGTGAGGGATGTTTTGGATAGATGGATCTTTCTTTTGAATTTCAATTAGCTCTTTGAGGGTGATTTGGGATAATTCTTCGGTGTACTCTTCTTCCTGATGTCGGGATAGGAAATCAGCTACTAAGTTCTCTGAGCCTTCGATGTAGTTTATTTCCATATTGAACTGCGAGAGGAATTGGATCCATCGCCATTGTCGATTTGATGGGTTCTTCATTGTTTGGAAATATAGTAGAGGCTTATGATCTGTTTGCACTGTGAATTTGTCGTTCTCGAGGTAATGTTTGAAATGTTTAACCGCAAGGACTATAGACAGAAGTTCACGGTCGAATGTGGCATATTTTCTTTCTGTTGTGGTGATTTTCCTAGAAAAAAACCATATGAGTTTCATAATACCTTCTTTATCTTCTTGGTTGAGGCTGATGCCTACTGCTGTTCCTGATGCGTCTGTACATAATATGAATGGGGAACTGTCGTCTGGTACACCCATTGTTTTTATATTTTTGAGTTTTGTTTTTGCTTCTGGCAAAGCTCGCTCATGTTTTACCTCCAAGTTGAATTTGGTTCTACGTTTGTTGCTCTGTGCGACCAGGTCATGAAGGGGGGGCTATCGTCTCTGATAGTCTTGGAATTATCCATTGGTAAAAGGTGATTGCCCCGATGAACCTTCGTAGCATTTTGGTGGATCTCGGTGCATCAATATTACACAAGTTCCTCTGTGTTGGTTTGACCCCGAGTTTCGAAATGTTGATTCCTAAAAAATCAACGTTTGATTTGTTCCAGTTGCATTTGCTGGAGTTGATTTTTAGTTTGGCGAACTTCAATCTGCTCAGGATATTTTGTACATGATGCTTGTGGTCTGTTTCGTCCTTTGAAAATATAATATCGTCGATGTACGCCAAGGCGTATGCTTCAGATCCTCATAGAATGGAGTCAATTGTTCGCTGAAATGTCTGCGTCGCATTCCTTAATTCAAAAGGCATGAGGTTATATTCATAGAGTCCGAAATGAGTGATGACGGCCGTTTTGTGTTTGTCAGCTTCCTCAATTGGGATTTGATGATAGGCTTTCTCGATGTCGATCGGAGTGAAGAAATCGCATTTCGATATCTGGTCGAATATATCGATTATTCTGGGAAGAAGATACCTGCTAGGCCTGGTTTTGGCGTTTGGGAGTCTGTAATCATCGCACGGTCGAAGTGTGCCATCCTTTTTCTTGACGATCACGAGAGGAGAGGACCAGTCGCTATTGCTCTCTCGTATAATGCCTTCTTTGAGTAGCGAATCGAACTGTTTTCTTACAAACCGTAACGTAGAGATCGCCATGCGACGCGCTCTTTGAGAAGATGGTGGACCGGATGTTTCAAAGGATAGTGGTGGTAGGCTGATCGGGTTTTGTGTTTCCGTCGGCTTCTGGAGTAGTTTTTGGTTTTTGCACTTTATCAGAAGGTTGAAATGGGCTAAAAAAATCTGAGCTCAAGATTAGTCGGCGGACGTCTGCGACTGTGAATCTCCATTGGAAGTCTTCGTTTAATACTGGAATATGGAATTGAAGAAGTTTCTCATCGAATGTTTTGATTTTGACGTTGTTGGCGGATATTAATTCGCAGTTGTTTTGTGTTTAGTCTGGAGGAAAAATAGTTCGAGGTAGAACGCTAATATTTGCTCCTGAATCGATTAAAAATGAATATACTCGTTTTTGGATGTGGCAGGGATAGTGAAAATAGCGTTGACTTTCATCTTGTGTCAAGAGTGATTTTTAGGGGCCTCAGTGTTCGACTTCACTGGGTCCCTGGCTCTTTTCCCGGAAAATTTTCTGCTCTCCAGGAGCACATTGTTTGAAATTTCCTCGGTAATTTACCAAATCTTTGATGATAGAAACATAGTCGTGATCCATCGGTGGGAGATTTGTTAAGGCAATTCTTAATCCAACTGATGTCCTAATTAATCTCTTCTATTGCTATATGTTTGAAGACTGATTTTTGGGCTAGATTGTCATCAATTGCGTAAAAAATAAATTTGTAAAATACAATTTTGGATCTTTCCAAGTTCCCTACTACATGAAATTTATTTTTTCCATATTATTCAATCAAATCCTGAAAATTATTAAATCAATTAAATCTTGTAGATATATTAAATTTCCGTTTTGATCAGTTTGTAAAGGTAAGTAAATTTATTTTAATATTAATAACTAGGGTGAACCCGTTTCACCAGGTCTGGTGAATTTTTTTGTTAACTAAATCCATTATTATTAATATTTACATGATGATTATTTTAAAATTTTTAAATCAATATACGCGGGACAGATCCGAAATGATGATATTTCTATGTCAGGGCATTATGGAAAGAATACATCAAATATGCCTCAGAATATTCCTATATCGAGGCAGTATTGAATCGCATCCAGGATTGTGACCGACTTTCCCCCAAATCCGTATCAAAATTCATATGCTTTGGAGCAGATCCGAAATAATAACTTAAATGTGCCGGGGCATTACGGAAATTATTTAATAAAAATAATTAAATTTGTTTTATTGAACACTGGAAACTCCACACAGACAGAAATCATAATTCTATTATAGTATTGATAAAAAATTTCTTTTTCTAATATCTAATAATAATGAATCAAAGTATTCTTAAAGTATTCATCATATTTTTTAATTTTCAGGAATAACGGCATTTTTTCAAATTATTGTATAATTTTGTGTTTTTAATAAGTGTCAGAAAATCCTTAGATTGTTATTTAGATATTTTTATAGCGTTTATTTTATAACTAAAATAACACCAGTCAAAGAAACATTTTTATATATTTTAACAGGATTTGCATGTATTTTGAATAATATGTTATCAATTGATATCGTTGTAAGAAATATAAATGTTTTTTTCTGAATTAAGAGATACATTAAATTCTCAGATGGCTTTAAATGCAAACCTCTGTTTAGCATGATAATTTCGTTTACATACATGTAAAAATCATTGCAAATACAATATTTGATTTGTACCCTAAAGATTGTGGTCATGAAACTCGTAAAGACTTTCAAAGGAGATTACAATCGAAGAAAATATATCGTTTGTTTACAAGTTAAAAAATATCACATTTGTAATTGAAGTGGGGACGGTGCGCCGACTCAGTGGGGACTCCACTGGCCCAATCACCGACTAGTGACTTTGGAGTATGTTTCGCGAGCAACCGTTTAAAAATAAAAATACCCTACCGGTTTCGGATGGCGTTGGGATATAGTGGGGGCCGCCATCTTGCCCGACAGCTCCGGAACGACGTCGATTTGACTTGATGGCGATCGAGTTGCCGTTAGTGCCGTTGATATGATTGGTGAGGTCGTTACCGTTGTTGTTGGCCGCCGATTGATCCAAATGAGACAAATTGAAATCGGCCACGGGCGACTGGTTGAGTAAACTGACGCTGTTCCCACTGGTCGAGTTGGTGTGATTGTTGCTGAAATTTGACGATTGGAAAATTTGATCGGATTCGGGAATCGAATGCATTTTCGAGTCCAAAACGTTGATTACAGGAGCTGAAAATGGGCTGATTGATGTCCGGTTTTTAGGTGTAGTTATTGTAGTAGCCGATCGGATTCGACGAGTAATTGTTCAGGGGATAATTTCCATCGATCAAGAAATGAAAATCAGATGTTATGTTCAAAATATAATAATAATCAATTGAAAACGCATTCAATCACAAAAGATATATTTTTTTTGAAAGTTCGGCTCAAATTGATATTATTCAAACAACCTTATTAAAATGTTAATTTTTTTAAATTTAATTTCCGATACTTTTTCCTGTTCTAATGTTGTCGATTCACTCCATTGTTTTTTGTTAAAAATTCAATTTCGCATGTTTACACATTTTTTTGTTATTAAGTTTTGATTGTTAAAATTAAATTAATAATTAATTAAATTAATAAATTGTGATCACTACAGTAATAATTTAAAGAATATTGATTTCAAGTTTGTTATTACCAAATATTCATTATAGTTAAACAATACAAATATTTTGTTGCTATATACATTTATAATATAACATACATTAAAACACACACACCACTTGTGTATTGATGTAAAGGGTGTGCGCTTGTGTGTAATACTAACCTTACGGAAACGTAACAATCAATACATCTTTCTTACTTTTATCAATACTAATTTTAAAGTACTTATTTTTTTAATAAAATATATTGTTTGATCGTAAATGAGACGGTGGAGAACGTTGGTTGACCATCGGGGGGAGAGATGACATGTGAACAATAAAATACCTCATAAAGAGAAATATGAAAACTTTTATTTGTAATATTCTCTTGAGTAATGAAATCCCCGGCCTGAGAGATTCCTTAGTTGTACTTCTCACTAATAATGCGAAACGAAGTAATTTGATTAGGCTCACCAGATGGGAAAATGGAATGATATCTTTCCTATGATCGAAATTCGAATTATGTAGTCGAAGAAATCGATCGTGTGTCATTTTTCAGAAAACAGAAATTGTATTATTTGGGAAAAATCGATTTTTAATTTCCCAAATGAATTTATTCTATTTCCTTGTTCTCATTTGTGTCACGAATTTTGCATTCAGGGACACGGAAATGTTTCACAATTATTCTGCCGTCTTTGTAACGAGTGATTGATTCTTTTTTAAATTTGTCAATCACAAACGTAATCGTTTGTTAAAATATGTTGATTTTAGTTTAAAAAAATAAAAAGATAATAATAAATAAACAAAAAATAATAAAAAATTGCCAAAATTGCATTTCAAAAATAAACAAAAAACCACATCGTAGTGGTTGGTGATATATTTATTTTTAAAATAAAAAATTAAGATCGTTTTCTGATTGGCCAGTTGTTTTATTGTGAAATTGTAAAAAAATAGATATCTTGTTTTTGTTTAAAGGAAAAGTTTGTCGGGGAAAATGACTTTTTTTGAAATTGTTAAATATGCCTGGCAATTTGTTAATTAAAATGCTTCTTGTAAAAAAAATTTAATGGAGGGAAACAAATAAAAATTGAAAATCTTCTTTATCTTATGAATAGTGTGACGGCGATGACAATGAATGCGTCGAAAGAATTGATCGATTGTTTTAAATAATCTGGTCGGAGAATCCCAAGTGAAAGGCAAATATGTTCTGATATCGATGAGAGACTTGTCAAGGGTGACAGAGATGAGACAAGAAAAGTCTTGAATGTGGAACTGTTAAGTCTGGAAGGCTATTAAGACAAATTTCTTCGACGAGCATTTATTTCGCTATTTTTTAATATTATCAATGATCCTCGTGTCAGGTGTCGCCACGCGTCTGCTAAAACGATCTCGGGAAATGACAATCACGACGATATGATTTTAAAGTTTTTTGTATTCACGTTTGTCTCGACAGTGTCACGGATTGAGAGTTTTAGCTTCCCCGCTGAGATCGTGAATTTGAGCTCCCCTCAACCCAGTGGACTCCCCGCCCCCCGACGCCATCATGTTGCTACCGCGCTGCGTCCACGCTTTTGCATTCACCATATATAATATATTAAGTTTAGTATTTAACTTTAGTTTTTCAATTAATTTAAACTACTTAGTAACACTAAGGAGAAAAAAAACGAAAAAAAGCTAATTTAAAAACAATATAAAATGATCATTTTGCACATCCGATTTTGCGTTGTCTTGCTGCAAAAGAGCGCACTTTCATTTGATCAAAACAGAGTATTTTCTCCCAAATGATACACACATCCGATCAAATTGGATGCAATAAAGGTCTGCGTCGGTAGTTCGACTATTTTAATGTAGCTTGAAGAGAATTACGACTTCAAAATTCCACCGGAAAAAGAAAAGAAAGCAAGCTAATCTGAAAACAATCTAAAGTGATTATTCTTTCGATACTTAGTAATAAAAAAATTTACATATTTTTAATATATCGATACGAGAAAACGTTATTAATGCATTTTGATACTTACAAGGTAGGTTTAATTTATTATTTTAATATTAATATAATAAAATGGCGATATTATTAATAAAGTTGTAAAATTTAGTTTATAAAATAAATTTTAAACGTTTAATGAATAAATAAATCAAGATTATTAAATATGGAAATTATATGCGATTATTTATAATATACATTAATAACTTCAAGAATAAAAATAAAATTGAAAGATATTAATATTGGAAATTATTGATACATTACAAAAACATCACTAATAATTACATATGGTATAATTCATATAACTGAATTCTAATAAAAAAATAAATAAATAAAATATTTTCCATTTGAAATATCATAATAAATACAATATTCTATAAAATATACTAATAATATCAACGAATCAAAGTCGATTTTATGATATTTTCGTATAGATATACAGAAACAGGATGGCGTGTATATAATTGTATATCACCGTATATGGACATATATAAGAGCGAATCAGATCTTTATAAATTATTTATTAATAACTGAAGTAATTAAAATGTCATTAGTGAGACAGAATTTTCATGAAGAAAGTGAGAAGGGTATTAATGACCAAATAACAAGAGAACTTCACGCCAGCTATGTTTATCAGACAATGAGTTTCTTTTTCAATAGAGACGATGTTGCTCTTCCTGGATTCAGTAAATTCTTTAAACATCAATCCGACGAAGAACGAGAACATGCTGAAAAACTGATGAGTTATCAAAATAAACGAGGAGGTCGACTTGTTTTCCATGACATTCCAAAACCCAAAACGACTGAATGGACAGCAGAATCAGCTTTCGTAGATGCTTTAGCTTTGGAAAAAGAAGTCAACCAAGTAGATATAAGTTACAAATAAGACTATATTAATAATTGTTATTTTCAGGCTCTATTAGACCTACACAAAATCGCAGATTCTCACAATGATCCGCAAATGATGGACTTCATCGAAAAAGAATTTTTGGAAGAACAAGTGGAATCTATTAAAGAGATTAGCGACCATTTGACAAATATTCGACGAAATGGACCTGGAACAGGAATTTACTTATTCGACAGATTAACGCTGAAAGAATAACTTACACGAATTCGTCATTTGTTTTATAAAAGAATCTTCAACATTGAAATATTTATGTTCATTTTAATTGTTACATGAAATAAAAAATGTGTTTGCAATATTGTTTTTAAATTGTCTTTACATTTGTAAAATAACAACATCAACTTATTTGGTGCCTCGATTTATCGCAGATTTTCTCTAAAAAGGATTCAATTTTTGTAAAACAATAATCATATTTGTTTGTAAAATCAAAAATTAGAAAACAAATTATTTATCATTAAGTTAGAATCAAACTCACAATAATTTATGATTTAATTTATTTTTCCTAAAACATATTATAATATAATTATTATTGCATAATTAATGTATATATTATATTATTAATATATATATATATAATTATTAGGATATTATTTGCATAAAGTATGATATATAAATACGCAAATTGATTAACAGTTCTAAAAATATCCTCCAATAATATCTGTCAAATAGTTCATTCCAAATATCTCATTTTTTTTGTCCTCTATTATGGAGATTTCCCTTCCTTCTTTAACTTTAACTCGAAGCGGCAGATGATATCGTGGACTCGTCAATTCGGATGTTGTATTGATGCGGTCGCGGAGCTCCGCCGTGCGCCACCGAGATGTATAAGGCGGCGTGGAGTGTGAATCGGCCGGTCGAGTCCCAGTGGTGCGCATCGCTTTCATTTTTCTTATTCGAATTTAAGGAAAATAAAATTCAAATTTGTGTAAATGAATATTATTTAATTTGTTAGTTTAAACACTAAAAATCAGTTTTTTTATTTCGGTCGTTTGACCGGAGTACCACATCCTAAAATAAATTTAATTTAACAATGGGATTGAAAATTAAATGCTTTCTTTTCTTAATAATATTGTAGATTGTGTCACTTCCAGATTCCAGTAATTTAAGCGTGGTTTCTTCGAAGCATCGATATAAGGATTACCAATAAGTTCAGTATTTATATTTATATTTATTTAATATTTATTTTATAAGTGTGTTATTATTAACGACATTTTAAAAAAGTTTTGTTAAAAATAAATGGTAAAAAACACAATAATTGATAAAAATCAAATATTAATTTTATTAGAATTTGAAAATTAACTACTAAGTCAGATAATTAGTAAGATCCATGTCCGTACGGGCACGGAGGACAAAATGTTATGGTCAACAGATACGGGCGTGGTACGGGTCGCACCTTAGTTAATTTTAATTCTAGGCCTACCATTCAGAATCTTATATGTGATATGTATCTTATCGTTGGGGTATGAGATATGACAATTAAAATTTTTAATTTCATCTAACGAATAAATTTTGAAATCATTATTTAAATAAAAATTATTATCATGAAATGTTTTACATTCATTCATATTAAAATTTTAAAAATTACAATTTTTATAAAATAAACTATTTACATAGGGATGGAGAACAAAATTACCCCCATTTAGTGGATGGCTCCAATTACCTCTTCTGCAGAAGGAGCCTGATCCTTTGAGTAATCGTCATCAATGTCTTCATCGTATTTTCCACGTTCTACGAGTCTCATCTCTGAACTGATTGCTGCTACATTGTCATTTCTTCTCTGTTTGAAATTGTTGTATCTAAAATTACCACATGGAACTTATTGTTTCTCAAAGCACTGGTAACTGAAATGCCCGTGCTTCTTGAACGATGAACAACATATGTTTGAACAGTTCCTTCTGATATGGCCTTCTTCTTTGCATAAATAGCATTGGATTTCCCGAATTTGGTTGCAATTTCTGTAGGAATGTCCTTTTTTTGCAGTTGAAGCATTTAATTTCTTCTTTCTGATTCCACGTCTTCGAATTAGCATAACTGTAAAAATGTGCTAAAGGATCTAGTTATTTTACCAAAGTGATCCCTGAACACACTTTTAAAATAGGAATTAAAAATTAAATAAACAAATAATAATATTACAATTTTAATAATTAACTAAGTAGATATTTATAATAACAGGCGGATAAAAAAGTATAAATAAATGACACAGAAGGTATGTGAAATATTTGATCAAAGAGAATGTTTATATAAGTTAATTACTTTCGATAAAGGATTCGTCTACAATAATGTCAGTTCGATAGAATACTGAGATTTAAGAATTGATGTATTGTTCTGAGGTGATTATAAGACTTGTTCTTCCTTTTTTACGATATTCTGTAGGATCGAATAAAATCAGAGATTATATCTTTTGTAAACGGAATCTTCTTAAATTGATGAGACGATAGAATTGACGGAATTAGACTATAAAATTTGATCACTAGTAAAGCCTTGGGATTAAAATTATTTCTAATGTTTTATTCGCAGCAAAATCAAATGAGTAATTTTTATTCATGTAATTAATAATTGTCGGCAATAATGAATTTATTATTGATTTTTTTTAAATTTTAATTTTGTATAATTTCAACTATATATTCTATTTCATTTTCATTTAATGACATATTTTCTTTTTTTCCTTTTTAAAAAAACATGATTTTCTTTTAAAACTATTTCTTTGACGTTAAATTCTTACAAATCATGTTCGACCGCTGAGATATCACGATCATCATCATCATCATCATCATCAAAAATGACAAAATCTGATTCTGCCTTGCGTCACTTCTTCGATTATAAAAAAACCATTGCCAGCGTCTTCATTATTATTATTATTTGAATTTGTCACTATATGCTTAATTTGATCACCTAAATTGTTTTCAATTGATTTTGAAAGGTTTTTTGGAATTTTAATTCCTATTTGATGTTGATCAATTCCGAAATAATTCTTGTGGCTTATAAGTTGACGTTAATTTTACAGGGATTCAACTTCATTTATCTTTCAGTGTACAACTGAAGCCCCATTCGTTTAAACATTGAATTAAATTAATTCGTGATCCACTGAAAACTCTTTCATGTTTGTGTGGAATGAAATCATCCCTACAATGTAGTTCATTGTTCCATTTTTATAATTATACTTTCAACATTGTGTTACAGGATAATATTTTGTGTTCCCAATTAACAAAAATAAACAAAAAAACATACTACAAACTACAAACATAAAAATAAAAATACTAAAAAAATTAAAAAAAAGTACAGAGTACATATTCGTACTTTGTAAATATTAATAAGTATTTTATAAAAAGAGTTTTTACCATATCATTTTCTCTGATTTGAAGTGATTCCCGAGATGTTATTTGCTGGTATATTCTGGAAGTTTCTTTTCTTTTTTAACATCTGAACAAAAGTTTCTTTTCGATTGATTATGGCTACCTCGTTGTTTTCTGGAACATATTCCATTTTCTTGACAATACTTTTGATGTATTCAATTTTTGTCACGTCGCACACTTTTAACCTTTTCTTTGTTTCAAAATTTTTCATACAATGCACCATATCATATGACGTTAATTCATCTTTAGTCCATTTGTAAGATAACAGTTTGTCCACCATTGTATCAATCTTCTGAATAAAACAGTGCCGCTTGATCAGTTCCTTTTTCCTAATTGTACAAATTCATGAAATCCTGAATTAATGAAGATGGTTTCTCAAAAGCCGCTATAAACCGTTCATCGAATTTAGTGATCTTCGGATTTACTGCTTCATAAATTGAAATTGAATCCTTGGTCAACAGTCCTTTGACGAACGCAGCTTGAAAGTCTCCTTCAATTTTTGAAATTTCGAAGAATCTATTACAGTCCGTAATAAATTCTTTGATATCTTGTTGTCTATTGAACAAAATCATTTGATTGAGGAAATTTGCATCGGTTACCATGTCAGAAGACAATATTCCTCAATCGTTTATATAAGAAATAAAAGAAGAGTCAAAGGTTAACTCTGTTCTCGACACCGTAATAGTTGTGTAATACAAAAATTTTCTAAATTTTTTGATTGTGTAATATTTCATTTAATTAATATTAATTTCCTTTTATAATCTCACACATATAATTGTAATTATTTCTTACTTAAAAGGTGTATTTAATTCTGAGATGGTTTCAAAGACAAACCAGTGTCTAGTATGATAATTTAGTTTCTAAAAATCATTGAAAATGTGATGGGTAAATACAATATTTAATTTGTAGACTAAAGATTCTGGTTATAAAACGAGTGAAAACTTAGGAAAGGGAAATACAAGTTCAGCTAGAGATTACAATCGAAGAAAATATATGTTCAGCTTACAATTTAAATAAGATCACATTTAAAATAATTTTTAAAAACTGATTTCAAGTTTGTTTTACCAAAACGTTCATGAGTTAAACAATACAAAATATTTTGTTGTATATTGTTGTATACATTTACAATATTACATACATCGCAACACCCGCACAATTTGTGTAGTGGTGTAGGTGGTGTGCATTAGCGTGTAATATTGACCTTACGGACACGCATCAATCAATACATTTCTTTGACTTTTATGAATATCAATTTGAAATGAATGATTTTTTTACAAAATATACAATACATCCAGTTTGGTATTTAACTTTAGTTTTTCAATTGGATTATGCTGTTAAGTGACAGTGAGGAGAACAAATAGCAAGAAGGTTTATCTAGAAACAATCTAAAGTAACTATTCTTTGGATACTTAGTAAAAAAATAAATAAAATTTACATATTTTCAAAATATCACTACGAAAATACGTTATTAATACATTTTAATACTTACAAGGTATTTTATTACCACGTTTTTATTAGCTTGCTTTCTTGTCTGTTTGTCTGTCTGGAACAAATCTTGCGATTGATTTTTCGACCACTTTCAGTAATCCAATTCAGCTGAATTTTTTTATACAGGCTTGCTTCCGATGACAATACAATTTGATAAAAAAAATTTTGAAAAAAATAATTTTTTCTAATTTTTTTTGCAAAAAACCACTTACGATTATCTACAAATTTATANNCTGTATTAAATAGCAATCTTTTCGTTTATTTTCATGAATGAAGTTTTATACAGGCTTGCTTCCGATGACAATACAATTTGATAAAAAAAATTTTGAAAAAAAATTCCTAAATGATAACTAAAAATAGTTAAATAATATTTATATGGGGCATAGAAATAATCGATTGTTACTAAAAAGCAGTAAAGAGGAAATAGCAGTTACTAATAGCAGTAATTCAGAAATCCGCCCCACATTTTTGGTTAGGTATAAAATTTCTCACATG
>MQRK01224257.1:0-11509 GCA_001938485.1 Girardia tigrina | reverse complement strand
GGTATAAAATTTCTCACATGTCTAGAAAAAAATTATTTTCCTCTTTTTAGTGCATTGGTAATGCTTGAAAAACGTGGTTGTTTTTATAAAAATTTTTTTTATTAATAATATTATTTATATCTTATTTTCATATTAGTATAAAAAATGGCGCTTTTATTAATAAAGTTGTAAAATTTAGTTTATGAAAAAATTTTAACTTTATGAATAAATCTAGACTATTAAATATAGTAATTATATACACTGTAATGTAATTAATTCATAAAACAGAATTCTAACCAAAATATAAATAAATAAAATATTTTACATAATAAATCACCGAGATTCGAATACTTTTCCATGGTCCACGTGAATGCACGCTGGTGCTCAAAACCGAAATATCCACTTCTGTTGTAACGTCTCTATTGTTGTCGTCTCATCTTGATTATTTACTGATGTAAGGCTAACATATCTACTGAACCTATCTATTATGCCGAAAACATACTTTTCCCGTTAATGATTGGCATCGGCCCACAAAAATCCATGTAAATGTCGTCCAATGGGCGATCTGCTAACAGACTCATTGTTTTTTCTTTTGTCTTTCTCGAGTAACTTTTTTCTGTTTGACATGTTTTACATGACCGTATTATTGTCTCTACTATTTTATTAAACTCTCCCATATCATACTCTTCTTTCATGAATGAGTAAGTTTTCCTTACCTCGGCATGACAAAGAGCTTTTTGAAAAAAACAAAATACAATCCCTTCTGAATTCTTTTGGTATCCAGATCTTATTATTTACTGTTCTTATACATCATTCATGTTGTTTAAATCTTGTTTCTTTCCCTTCTCCTATTGCTTTAATAATTTCTCTAATCTCCTTACTATCTTGTGGCCACGGGATTGAAAGAGTATCTTCCTTTATTGCAAACAGCCGTGTCTTCAATTTGCTAGTTTTTGCTTGCTCGTGCTGTATAAGACATTGCGAACATACCATAAAATCCATTCTAGACAATGCGTCCGCATTTTAGTGTAATTCCCCTTTTCGGTAATCTAATTTCATTTCCAGACTACTCAAAAAATTCATCCAATTCGGAAATTGTGGGGTAAGGAGCACAAGGCCTATTGCAATAACAGTCATTGCATCAGAACGGAATTTCCCAAGGAAGATTATATCGAATTCAAAGAATATGAAAAGATAAAGAAAGTGTACATTATCATATATTGTGACTTTGAAGCCATTCTAAGCCCAATACAAACGTGTAATCCCGATCTGCAACGCAGCAGCACGAAAGAATACCAGTATCATGAGCTACCACCAGATCGTATGTATGCATTGGGAATTGACAAGGAACCATTTCTATACAGAGGTCCAGATGCAGAAGAACATTTTATGAAACATATGGAGAGTTATGTCCTCATAATTGAAGACATGTTGCAGCAACACAAGTTCAACATGATAATGACATGGCAAGAAAAATGTGAATGGAGTAAGGCAACACAATGTTGCATGTGTGAAAAACCATTCACAAAAGATAATCACAAAGTCAAAGACCATTGTGATTTTACTGGAAAATATCGAGGAGCAGCATGCAATAACTGCAATTTGCGATGTAAACGTGTACAAGTATTTCTGTTGTATTCCACAATCTTAGTGGATATGACTACCATTTCATTGTAAGTGAACTGGGGAAAATTAAAGGGAATATATATGTTATTCCAAACAGCGAGGGGAAGTACATCACATATACCATGCATGTAGGAAGAATTAAATTCTGATTCAACGATAGTTTTCGGTTCATGTCATCGTCGCTTACAGCCTTTTCAAGAATCTTCCAGCAGATGAACTGAAGGAAACTAAAAAGGTCTTCCAAAATACATTTGAATTGGTTAAAATGAGATCCGGATCTTCATGGAACATCATGGAGATCCGGATGAAATAGCATTACCAGCTAAAGAGGCATTTTACAACAAGCTGAATGACTCCGAAATTAGTGATGCTGATTATCAACATGCACAAAATGTCTGTTAAGCTTTCAAATGTCAAACACTTGGGGAATATAGTGATGTATATCTCCAAACAGATGTACTACTTCTTACGGATGTCTTTGAGAGCTTTCGAGATGTGACAATTAAGAGCCACAAGTTGTATTCATCTCATTTCTTTACATCACCAAGTATGAGTTTGAGCAGCAATGTTGAAATATACGGGCATAAGGCTCCAAATCCCGAAAGACTATGACATGATACTCATGCTGGAAAAAGGAATCCGAGGTAGAATCTATCAGTCTAGTCATCGATACAGTGAGGAAAACAACAAGTATATGGAAAATTATGATCCATCCAAGGTATCCTCATATATAACATACTTGGATGCCAAAAATCTATATGGTTGGGCAATGAGGGCTCCATTGCCTCATGACAATTTAAAATGATGGATCAACCAGAAGAAATTCCAATTGAACAACTAGACCCTAATGCAGATGTAGGTTACATATTGGAAGTGGATGTTGAATATCCCTAATCCATCCATACAAGACGTGAGCAGCTACCTTTTCTGCCTGGGAGCAAATATCCTCCTAATGGAAAACATAAGAAGCTGCTCTTTCACATGGAAAATAAACAAAAATATGTAGCCAACTACATCAATCTCCAACAAGCTATAAGGAATGGACTCGTAGTCACAAAAATCTATCGGGCTCTTCAGTTCAGTCAGTCAAAATGGCTTAAGCCATATATTGACCTTAATACCAATCTGAGGACCAATGCCAAAAACGACTTTGAAAAGGATCAGTTCAAACTGTATAATAACAGCATTTTTGGTAAAACGATGGAGAATATCTGCAACAGAATCAACATCGAACTGGTATGTGATAGGAAGTGGGCAAAGAAACTCATTGTCAATTCAAACTTCAACAGCAGTATTATATAGATTGAAAACCTTGTGAGCATACATATACTGAAGACATCCATGGAGTTTAATAAACCTATATATGTGGGTATGTCAATCCTTGATCTATCCAAGACATTGATATATGACTTCCACTATGAAATCATGGTCCCTAAATTCCAGGATTTGCAGCTAATGTATATGGATACTGATAGCTTTGTTAATGAGATTCATACAGAAGATCTGTTTGCGAAGTTTTTTCAAATGACTCAACATATGGATACCTCAGACTACTCAAAGGACCATCCAAATTATTCAACATCAAAAAAAAAGGTCCTTTAAGTTTAAGGATGAAGTCAATGGACAAATCATCTCGAGATTCGTGGCACTACGGTCTAAGATGTATGCCATTGATGGGGATGGCAAGATCAAAAAGAGGGCCAAGGGAGTTCAACAGGCAATGTTAGCAAACCAAATCGAATTTGATGATAATATGATAGTGCTACGGGAACAAATCAATTTAATTTCTGATATGGGAAGGATCCAATCAAGAGAACATCAAGTCTCCCCAGTAATGATGCGGAAGAAAAGCCTAGATTGGATTGATGATAAACGACATATTTTGACAGATTGAATAAGTACACTACCTCATGGACATTATTTCTTGTGAATGATCCACTTGTATATATTGTACATATGTAAATAAATGTTCTATATAATCTTGTTACGTTTTAATTCAATTATAGGTGAATTAAATAATTATTTCAGAAAGTAGCATTTAAAATATTTATTAACGTACATTTCTTGATGATAATATTAACAAGTACACATTTTTCCATTCATTTCTAAATTCAGCTTTGATGTCTCTAATACATATTTCTTTGTGTTTCTAAATCCATTTTAACAAATGTTTTAACCTATTTTACATAAAATCAAGACTAAATTATTACAAGATTTATTAACACAACAATACAGCTGGTATCAACAATTAAATACAACGACTTTCTGATAATTTCCATTTTGGATAATTTATGTCATTTCTTTCCTTTCTTCCCTGTATGCATATTTTGATAAATGTCATAGAATAATTAGACAAGTCCATTGCTGTTATTTCATGACCCCTAAAATCTCTGAATTTTAATCCATCATCTGATCGAAAATATTGTTCTCGATGTTCACTCAGCTTTTCATCTGGTCTTGTTCCGACTTCTTGTAGAGCTACATTCAAAAGATCATAATTACGATCACTTATACCATTTACATGGAAGCTAAATTTGCTCTTTCTAACATGTACCGGATCAGTCAATTCAATTAATTTTGGACATTTCAAAAACTGTAGCTGGTATCCCTTGTAGTTTGTTGATGGTGTTAAACGCCATGTTAATGGGTTTATTTGGGAAGTCTTCTTAATCGTTGATATATGATTGAACTTATCAACTATTAATCTTCGAAGTTCTGCTTCTATTTGAGCACAATCTCTAATAACGTTATTCTTCTATTCAGAAAATATGATCTCAATAGGGTTAAGAAATGGGGAATAAGGTGGCAAATACGTTAGTAGCATTTGCGGAATTTCTTCATCATCCATTAAGGCACGATAATGATAAATTCGTGCATTATCTATGAAAAATGTTGGGTTTTCAATACCCTTGATAATGCAGCACTCTGTAATTTATTTAAAGTTTTCGCCATTAACTGCTCTTTCATATATGACACTATAAATTATGCCATTTTTTCCATACCGCGAGTACTGAAATATTACGATTTCTAGCCGCCGGAACAGTCAAATAGGCGGGTTCTCCTCGTCGACTTCTAACTCGATTTGGACGAGTAACAACAGCAAAGCCAACTTTGTCCAAAATATAAAGTTTTTATCATCATTAAGAACTTCTAAAGTTCGAAATTTCGCAGCATATACTGTTCTGAGCCCAATTGCTTTAGTGCAGTTTCTTCTCTCAGGCACCAAAGAAACATCTTTTAGAGTGTAGTGAAACTCTCTTAAAGATCTTTCTACTGTGCTCTTAGGTAGATTAAGTTTATTAATGTGTAAAAAATAAATTTAAAAATGTAGTTACTTCTTTTTTACACATTGTTTTTTTTTGTTTATATATTTTATGAATAAGATATCTTGTGTTTAAATTTTTTATTAAATTGCCTGCACAAATTATGAAATAGCTTGAAAAACCCTATAATATTTGTTTATTCAAAGACCCAACAAATCTTTTGTTTTCTGAGATCTCTGTCAAATTGGAAGGAGAAGCAGTAAATTCGTCAGATTTACAGCTGTAAATAAAAATTCCCCACTGCCACTCTATGATTACCACTGTCTGGTTTTCGGGAAAACCTGGGGATCGGCGGAACAGTTCACACTAAGTTTTAGATGTGTACAGACGTATTAGAGACAGACTTCATAACTGTTTTTATAGATCAGATAATCATTATATATTGAAGTATCTTTTTAAAGTTTGCTTTATTAAAAAAACATGAAAAACTCAACGAAAATAATTTCAACTTCTCTATTTAAAAATTTAAAAAAATCAATTTATCAAATTTTTCTATTGTTATCAAAACCCTTCAATATGACAATAAATCTCTAAAGACGATAAAATTAAATATAACAACCACAGTAAACAAAATACGATCCCTGTGGCATATTTTAAAAATATGGGCCCCCCGAGTTCTCCACCAATTTGTTTTATTCGTCTTAGTAACATAATTGACAAAGCAAATAAAGCTAAAATAGTATATAAAGTAACGTTAAAGCCTAAAGAACCAGATGCTACAAAAAATTTTGAATGATTTATGTTATGATACACGGCCGCAATACTCCACGCAGTTCCGATTCCTAGAAATACGTTTACAGCATTGCTCCCCATGACATTTCCGATTGACGCATCAGCTGTTTTATCATTTATGGCGGCTACTTTGCTCGCGAATGTATCTAAATCATCGAATATTCATAATATTTAAAATATATATTAAATGATTTTGAATGAATGATTCGGTGTTTGATAATTTTATTCGACTAGTGGAAAGACGATACTAATTGATTAGTTGTCAAGTCTGAATCAATCACCACCTAGAAAGCGTAATTAATTCTAATTAAAAGTGAAGGGGAAAAGATAGAAAAATCAGAGAAACAGAGTGAACAGAGAAAAAGTGAAAACTGAATATCTACTGTAGAACAGAAAAGAGATGCTCTACTGTGATTTAATAATTGATAAAAGTGCAAACTATATTATTTATATACTTCAGTTAATTACAGTGCTGGAAAAAAGTCTTTTGACAGTGCACTTTTTGCGATTTTTAGTGAAAATATATTACCAAAAACAGTTTTTCAACCCAATTTTTTTAATACAACCTTATAAACGTATATTTTATCTATTTTAAGTAAAGAATTAAAACCAGGACTTTTTAATTTCAATCAAAAGAGAGAAATCATTGAATGATACACTTTTATTTAAAAACGATAAAATATCAAGGTAAAAGTTAATCAGGATAATATGGCATAAAATGAATAAAATAGTAACAGGAATTTATAAAATGGGTTAAAGGATCATGTTTAAGCCAATCGAGTTCAATATTTGGTTGGGTACCCTCTGTTTCGGATAACAGCTTCGATACGGCGGAGCATGCTCTCAGCAAGTTTCTGGCACTCCTCTGCAGTGGTCTCTAGGCACTATACCCGTTTGATTTACGACGTACAGATGCAAAAATTGCAATAAGTACCTCACTGCATCTAGCACAACTTGACTTAAAGAAAATGTGAAATATTACCATTTGAGTATCGGCCTTTCAATTGACGCTGTTGAAAATAATGAAAACAATGCCACGCAGTCTTTGGATTCATTATCTCAGGCACAATTATCTTCAGAATTCATTCAAGAAGGTGCTTCTACTATATCGTCTCAAAGCTGTCGAAAATCAATGGTATCACATTTTCATACATCATCTAGTAATAATGTGATTACAAAATCTAATCTTTCGTCGTCATCAATTCTCAAATTTGTTGATTTAATGACAGAACGGCAAATTTTGAAGTCAAATACAGCTTTGGCAATGTGAATATATTCCGATAATTTGCCTTTCACCTTAGTGGAAAGTCGAGACTTTATAAACTGGATTGAAACCATACAACCTTCTTTCAAAAATCACATTCCTACGAGATATGATCCACTCCACTTCTGAACATCTGTTATGAGAATGTAAAGCAGCAAGTGGACACATTTATTTCAAATTGCGAAAATATAACTGTAGTGACCACAATTTATTAATTTAATTATTATCAATTTAATTATTAATTTAATTTTAAAATACAAAACTTAATAACAAAAAAATGTAAAAAAATGCGAAATTTAATTTTCAAAAACAATGGAGTGAATCGACAACATTAGAACAGAAAAAAAATGTCGGAAATTAATTAAAAAAAAGAATTAATTAAATTATGTTGTTTTAATAATTTTAATTTAAAAATAAATTTTTCATGCTGGAATGTATTTTCAATTGCTCATTATTATATTTTCAACAAAGATCTGAATTTTATTTTTTCGATTGAAAATCCGATGTTAAACAATCCCATGAACAATTACTCGTCGAATTCGATCTGTTACCACGAGAACTACACCAAAAAATCGGAAATGTAAAATCAATTATACAATCAAGCCCATTTTCTAGCGCCCGGATTCAACAACTATGACTCGAAAATGTATTCGATTTCCGACTATGATTCGATTCTCCAATCGTCCAATATCAGCAACAATCACACCAACTCTACCAGTGCGAACAGCGCCAGTTTACTCAACCATTTGCTCTCGGCCGACTTCAATCTATCTCACTTGGATCAATCGGCGGCCAACAACAACAGTAACAACATCTCCAATCATATCAACGGCACCAACGGCAAGGAATTCGATTTATCCGTGCTGTCATCGCGTCTCAGTTCGATCGCCCTCAAACCGAATCGACGTCGTTTTGGAACACTGGGCAAGATGGCGGCCCCCACAACAAGCCAACGCCATCCGTAACGGGTATGTTATTATTATTTTTGAACAGTCTTTTGCGAAACAAACTCCAGGGTCACTGGTCGGTGATTGGACCCGTTGAGTCCACAGCGATACATCGCAGCGTCCCCACTACACTATATTTCATACTATTTACGGCTTTCGTGTTATTTCCTATATCGTGGTTACATTTAATATTATACTGATCGAATGAGCCACCGAACTATCTTATTATTAGTTTTAAATGTCACAGTTAGAACTACTTTTACTATACTTGCCCATTGTACTATCGGCAAATTAATATAATTATCATAAATAGAAAATATACTACTTTTGCATATACGGTTAAATCTAGAATCACTAACTAGAAGGCTCAGATTGACTCCTCTCCAATCGGGCCCTTGCCTTATGGGTCTTCCGTTTCAAAATCACTGTTTTGGGTTTCTTCCATTTCGAGAATTGCGATTTCTTTTCCTCTCCTTATTGCTCTTTCGTAGTCAGTCTCTAGATATCTTCTTCCTATATTGTGCCGTTGCTGACTTTGTAATTGTCGATTAGTTTCCTTTACTGATGCCTTTCTCCACTCATTTTTATCGTTTGAGAGACGAGGGTTCTACCCTTGATCTCTCTGAGTCTGATTTTCTTGTCTTCTCATCAAATTCATGGAGCAGTCTTCCGCTTTATATCTGCTTGCTCCGAATCTTGTACACTTTAGTGTTTGGAAGTGTCATCAGATATGGCCGCCTCTACCGCATCCGTTGCAAATCTGGGGCTTCCGTTCCAGACACTCTTTGATCAAGTGTCCCGGTACATTGAAAGTCCAGCATTGTCTTGTTTCTCTTTGTCTTTACTCAGTTGCGTAACTGATTTCGGGATTTTGGCTCTTATTCTGTGAAGGACGTTGGACTGAGCTCCTGTATGACGGTCTGGTATATGGCCGCTGATCATTTGTGTATCCCGTTTTTATGCTTTTGTCTTCTCCCATAGCATTGATTTTGTTGTATTTCTTTTCGATTGTATCCATTTTCTTAATTGTTTCTTTGATATCTCCCATGTCTTTTCGGTTACGCATTTCAACTTATTTTAGAGTGTCTTTGTCGTTTAAGTAGTGTAGTAGAGTTTCTATCTCCAAATCTTCTTCACTCCAATTGTATGTGATCAATTTTGCCGAAAATGTTTTGATAGTCTTGAAGTAATCTACTAACGGTTCGGATGCCCTTCGATAATCCAATATTTCCACCAAATCTTCGAATCTCGGTGTTTTCTTGGCGAAAGCTTTCCGCAATCTGTCGTCGAAGTTTTTGATATTGGTTATTTCTTTCAAATAATTTGATAGCATCATCGTCCGGTAGCGTCTTCACCAGAATAGAATTCATATTTTCTCTGGTGTTCATCAGCTAGTAAAACACCTGAATTTAGTGATGAATAGTTCCACGTCTGCGCCTTTCTTGTATCTGTCTGGAACTGCTCTGGATAGGAGTATTTCCGAGGTGGTGGAGGCCCTATTAGGAATGCTATTGGGGGCGTTTATATTTTCTTCATCATCCAACATAATTTCTAAAAAAACGTTAAACTTTCCAAAATTTATTTTATAACGATTTATCAATATTTCTGAGTATTCAAACAATTTTTAGGTGATTTTTATGATTTTTAATTTAACAGTATTTTATTAATAAATGATATATGATATAATATTAGAATATTGATAATTTAATATTAGAAATTAAAATATTTACTTTTATCCTTATAGCTATTTCACAGAACTTGAGTAATGGTGTAAAGTGAATGCTTTGATGAGTAAAATTAACGTTACGGAAACGTAACAATCAATACAATTTTCTTACTTTTATGAATACTTTTGCTAATTAATGAATTGTTTATATCTAGTTTAGAATTTAACATTAGTTTTTTCAATTAATTCATGCTGCTAAGCGACACTAAGAAGAAAAAATAGAAAGAAAGCTAATCTAAAAACAATCTAAAGTAACTATTCATTGGATACTTCGATACTTCCAGATTCGTTAACCGTACGGTTGTACTCTCTCATACACATTCTTCCAACATACATTTTCCTTGATTTTTAATACTAATTTTTAAGTAATGATTTTTTAATAAAATATATTATTTTAATATTAATATTATAAAATGGTGCTAATATTAATAAAGTTGTAAAATTTAGTTTATGAAATAAACTTTTATCGTTTATGAATAAATCTAGACTATTAAATATAGTAATTATATGCGATTGTTTATGTTTTACATTAAAAAGTTCAAGAAAAGAATAAAATAAAATTGGAATATATTTTTCTTGGAATTTATTGATACATTATAAAAACTCAATTAATAATTGCATATCGAGCTTAATTCATATAACTGAATTATAACCAAAATATAAATAAAATATTTTACATTTGAAATATCATAATAAATACATGCACTATTATATAAAATATATTAATAATAGCAACAAATCAAAGTCGATTGTGTGATAATTTCGTATAGATATACAGATAAACGCTAGCATGTATATAATTGTATATCACCGTATATGGATATTGTACTCTCTCCTACACATTCTGCCAACATACATTTTCCTTGCTTTTTAATACTAATATTTTAGGTAATGATTTTTTAATAAAATATATTATTATTTTATATATTATTTTAATAAAATATATTAAGGCAGTTGTGCCGGTTGCGTGTTAACGGCAAAACAAGTATTTCCTGGAATTTAGGGACCATGATTTCATAGTGGAAGTCATATATCAATGTCTTGGATAGATCAAGGATTGACATACCCACATATATAGGTTTATTAAACTCCATGGATGTCTTCAGTATATGTATGCTCACAAGGTTTTCAATCTATATAATACTGCTGTTGAAGTTTGAATTGACAATGAGTTTCTTTGCCCACTTCCTATCACATACCAGTTCGATGTTGATTCTGTTGCAGATATTCTCCATCGTTTTACCAAAAATGCTGTTATTATACAGTTTGAACTGATCCTTTTCAAAGTCGTTTTTGGCATTGGTCCTCAGATTGGTATTAAGGTCAATATATGGCTTAAGCCATTTTGACTGACTGAACTGAAGAGCCCGATAGATTTTTGTGACTACGAGTCCATTCCTTATAGCTTGTTGGAGATTGATGTAGTTGGCTACATATTTTTGTTTATTTTCCATGTGAAAGAGCAGCTTCTTATGTTTTCCATTAGGAGGATATTTGCTCCCAGGCAGAAAAGGTAGCTGCTCACGTCTTGTATGGATGGATTAGGGATATTCAACATCCACTTCCAATATGTAACCTACATCTGCATTAGGGTCTAGTTGTTCAATTGGAATTTCTTCTGGTTGATCCATCATTTTAAATTGTCATGAGGCAATGGAGCCCTCATTGCCCAACCATATAGATTTTTGGCATCCAAGTATGTTATATATGAGGATACCTTGGATGGATCATAATTTTCCATATACTTGTTGTTTTCCTCACTGTATCGATGACTAGACTGATAGATTCTACCTCGGATTCCTTTTTCCAGCATGAGTATCATGTCATAGTCTTTCGGGATTTGGAGCCTTATGCCCGTATATTTCAACATTGCTGCTCAAACTCATACTTGGTGATGTAAAGAAATGAGATG
>MQRK01224247.1:7758-18163 GCA_001938485.1 Girardia tigrina | reverse complement strand
AAAGCAAGTTTTATTTCAAAATAATTTTTAAACCTAATTTTAATACTTCTACACTTAATTATCACTTGATTTTCACAATATTTGTTCAATTTATTAATTTTTTCCGTACATCCGTAAAGCAAATGTTTTAAAATATTGTATTGTCATCGGAAGCAAGCCTGTATAAAGAAATTCAGCTCAATTGGATGACTGAAAGTGGTAGAAAAATCAATCGCAAGATTTGTTCCAGACAGACAGACAGACAAACAGAGAGACAGACAAGAAACCAAGCTAAGAAAAACGTGGTAAAAAATAAAATGCTTTTCAAGTGTTTAAAAGCTAGTTAAATAAAAGGTGGGTAATAATATTTTCTGACTGATTAAAACATACCAAGTGAGAAAACCAAAATAAAAGTGCATTTGACAATTTTAAGTGGACCGGGTATATTTACGATTTTAGGCAATCTTTTTCTAACAATTATTTTTATGAATCGAAATTCAAAAGATTTTTTAATATTTTCAATCGATAAATATTCATTTAAATTTTAGCCCAAGTGCATGAAACTCCAAGAGGCAATTCTGAAGAAAAAGAACGAAAAAAAAACAAATATCACGGACAATATGATAAAAAGAATAAAAAAGAATCCGAAAAAAATATTTCAGCTAAAGAAATAGCTGATAATATAGAAATACCCTTAAATGCATATACATCTTTATAAAATATTATTTGGAAATATTGGGTGCAAAAAGGGAAGAAAAAGCACATTTCATGCGGAGGAAAAACAGAAGCTAACACTAATTCTTATGCTTGATGCTTCATTTTCTCATCAAGAAATGTCGGCTGAGCGTCAAGCAGCAGGAATTATAAAAGGACAACGCGGTATCAGTAGATTGCTGAAAACCATGGGATACACCCGAAAAAAGGCTGGTTTGCTTCCTGAAGAACGCAACACCGCCAGAACAATTGACATGCGTCAGTCCTATGAAATGGCTGTTCAGAATATAATAGATACAAATCTGATTTTTTTTTAATGAAACGGATGTAAATCTTCATCAAACCAGTCAATACTCCCCTGCAAATTACAAGGCAGTAAAGGTAGTAAAAGCAAGCGGAGGAACAAACATAAGCTATATGGTCGCTATAAGAATTTTCCATAATAAAAGTCCAAAAAAATAGATAACGTTTATTTTTATGACATAATCGAATAATGCGCGTCTAAAATTAATTACGTTGATTGATTTAAACAATCTCAGGAGTTTTTATATATTCAGGATCCTTTGATATAATATGATATGATATAAATAATTATATGTATTTTAATTTATAAATATATATTTATTAATTATTCTCACAGTCGCCATATCATTTTATGGTCGTTTGATGGCGACTCATTTATAAACTTCATACAAACAAAATTATTCCCTTATTTTACTACCAATCCAAACAGTATTTTAATCATGGACAATTGTAGTTTTCACTATCGAAGCGATGTAATAAGGATTCTTAACAGTTACCCAATTGCAAACAGGTTTTTTCAAATCTAAACTTACGCCATTAATTCACCCAAATGTGATTAGAAATGCTTTAAAATTAAGGATTCTTAATATTTTATCACATGAGAATTGTGATTTTTCAGGATGGTATAGACATATGAGAGAGTTTGTTGCTAAAGCATTAGCAAATTATGAGTTTATATAATAAAATATTATTTTACGTATTTTTATTGTTTTTTTTCAATTTACTCGATGTTTTACATTTAGGAATTTTTGTGTTGAAAATAAATTTCCTCGGCTTAAATCGATTTATGGCTTATCATTAGTGTATAATTAATTTTTTAATGTATTTTTTTATAAACTCTTAAGATTTTATATTAATGTTTAGTTATATTTTTAATAATTCAAATTTTCTGATTTTTTTTTTGTTTTCAAAAATTAATTAAATAAAAAAATACTCGAATTTATTCGAAATTTGGTTTTATTTACTTTATTTTATGTTTTTATTCCGATTTTATAACTTTGATTGTTTTATTTATATTCCTGCATAAAATTATTTACATTTCTGCATAAAACTATGTATTTCTGCATAACCGTCTAAATTATATTTAAAAACATTTTAATTAATATTTTAAAAAATTTTAAGTAACAAATTATAATAGTTGATGATGATGTATAAATCTTCAAAACACGTTAAATAATCAGTGTCCTAAACAAGCTTTAACAAAATTATTTTTCAAAAATATTAAATTAGCATTCACAAGATTCAATGTATGTGTATAACCAAGTTTAATTAAATTAAATATATTAGAATAAATTAATCAATTCATTTTTATATTTACGTAAATGAACTTTTGAACAACTCAGCTACTTGTAATTACATTACGGTGTAACAGAAAGTAAGTTTAATAAAAACTAAATAAATGCTTAAGTTAATATCAATGATGTTGCAAAAGTCACTAAGTGAACCAAAAATTAAAACAAAATAAATATGTCAACTGAAGCAGATACCATGAACAATCGACTAGCAGAAGTGCCGATCTTCATAAGATTATTTATTTACTTTTACCTGCAGAAATGCTAAAAAATGAAGAATTTTTGGTTAAAACTCTATCCGCTTTGGCAAGAACTCCACAAGACTTTATTGAATTACCTTGAAACGAAATGGGAAAACAATTAAATTTAAAAATAATATTAGATTGACCAAAAAAGTTCTAATACTGTGTATTAAATACACCATAGAAAAAATACACTAATACATTTGCATAATATTATAATGCTAATTAATAATAATTAATATGTTTTAAAGATTTGTTTATAGATTTTTTATTTTGTAGGTACATTCGTATTTATCCTTACTAGATACAAAACCAAATACAAGATGCAAATTGAAAAAAGGGAGCTTGGACTTTTGATCCGGTACTGATAGAAGAGCAACTTATCAACTAGAGATACTGCAAAAGAGATATGTAATGTTGAAGGTCAGAGTAAAGTCAATCAAGCTACAATTTCAAGGTGGCACAAACAATTTACATGTGGTGACACGTTGCATGCCGATCATTTGAGTAGCACTCGGGAACTGGCAAAGGAAACGTGTGTTAAACCACAATAAACAATATTAAAACAATATATTTTTCTATTAGAACTTTTTGCAAATCTAATAATACGTATTTATCATTTTAAAGTAAGTGACTTTAGAAATTCGAAATAATCTAAAATGGTCCTTTGACGAATTACAATAATTTATCTTAATATACAATCATTATAATGCAATAAAAAACATTGAAAATAAATTCCAACCGCAAATAATAAGGTCTTAGTTTAAGGAGAAATAAAAATAGATTTTTTGTTTTGAACTTAAAATTTGTACAATGTTTGTTCTCTTTTTACATGTGTTTGTTCCTGTATCCCCTTACTTGGTAAACCATGTGCAATAAATTCCGTTAGAATGAATAGTTTATAATATTATTACTGGGATTTTCCAATAGTAAACGCGGAATAAATTTGCATTCTAGTTTACCAACGAACTCAGATTAGGCTTCCCATTTTTGAATAGTCAATTAGGTTCATTTGAATATTGACTGGCTAAACACAGTTTGTGATCGGATCAGAAATGTCAATCATTACTAATACTGGTCTATTGCTATGGCCACGAAATAGTCATAATGTATCTCAGTGGATTCCTCCACTCTCTTCTCCAAGACTATTCCAGTAATGGATAATCCGATATTTATAAAGAACAATTGTATACCACTTTCCTGTTACATATGATAAACTAAAAGACAAATGATATTATTGCTAATAATTTTTAATTTTAAATTTCGGTTTCGATAAACTCAAATGTAATAAAAACCTTATCATAAGTATGATTTATTTTTTTTTAAAAAGGTTTAGAAACATTCTGTCCTCTTTTCTACTCAAATACATTTTGTTGAATTGTTCAAGATTAGCATTACAGTAACTCACTTTAATATTCACTCCTCTTATTTCGAATCTTCATCTAATTCACTCATTTCCAATGGGGTTAATCCTTCTTCATACCTGTCACTTGTGATGCTTAAGTTTTATCCATTGATTATACATGTATAAATACCAAATAATACATCAATTGAAGAAGAAATTGTTTGAAATATAAAATTAAAAGGAACGGCATTTCATGTTCAACAACTTAATGCATCAACTAACTCATGTATGAAAGAACAAGTTAACGTTGGTATGCGAAATTCCGCGCCGACAATGAGCACGGTAAAGACAAAAAGCAATCCGAACACTCAACAACAATTGATAAATGAGCCCTAAGCTATTCCATTGTGGATCCGACATAAACAGCTCCTAAACTGGACGCTGACTCCAAACATCCCATACATCTATTATTCGGAACCTTCAGTAAATGAACAAAAAACGTGGCCAAGAGGTACCACACAAAATTCAACGAACCAATGACTGATCTTGAGTATTGCACAAATTCAGCCGTTGTGGAATGCAAAGGAATTTGACATTTGATGAAAAGTGAACACGTAGAACAGGCTCTTCAAAGATTTTTCGACATAAAAACGCCAGAGATTTTCAACGAATTTTTTAGTTCCAGCCTCCTTGGAGAAGAATAATTGAAAGTAATGACGATTATATTATTGAAAATGATTCATTGTTATTGTAAATATTTTGTTTATAGTAAATATTATTTTACTAGCAAAAGTTTCGTTCCTACCTAACATATGAATTTAAAAATATAATTTTTCTAAATTATACATAATAATTAATGGTACTGATTTTATAATTTTATGTCAACCTCTACTCTTACATCACTGATTCCCAACCTGGGTGCCGTGAGCTCGTGAGATGTACGAAATTATAAAATAATAAAATATGTATTACACAAAAAATATTTTAATATATATTTAAAATAAATGAAAAAATGAAATTGTACAAAAAATATCTATAAATATAGAAGAAATATTTAAATTACTTTTACTTTCAATTCATTGGTAAATAATAACACTCAGTAAATCCCTGATATGCACATGTCGTAAGAATGTCCAGTGCATTGGAAAGTAGAAGCATAGTGTATATCACGACAGCGACTGTTAGTTATGCTTATGTCGAGATCCATAATAAAAGTTTTTTTAAAAAGCAATAATATAAATACTTATTGATGACATTTCAATACAATTTTTTATGTAATTACTTTTGAAAAAATTATAAAGTCAAATTTATATATATATATATATATATATATATGCAATTAAAATATGGTATGTGTGTGAGATATTATAAAATTAAAATAAATTTAATTAAATAAAATATGACACAATCAACAAATTTAGAATAATTCTCAATTTGTATTATATAACTATTACGGGATCGAGAGCAGAGTTAACCTATGAATCTCCTTTTATTCTATATAAAACTGATGTATTTGTGTTTGTGATTTAGTTTATTAAATATATTTTAGTGCAGATCTTTTGTCTTCTAACAATGTGATTAATATGTTCGTTTCTAATAAAAACAATCGCCAGTATGGGGGGAGGGGTGGGTGGTTGTCTGCCGCGAAATTTTAAAATTGCATATTTAGGTGCCGCCACCTAAAAAGGTTGGGAAACACTGTATTACATTATAAAAAAGTTAATATAATATTTAAAAAACTAAATTAAATTTAAATTTTATACATTATTTCCTGGTTTCAATAAATGTATGATAATATAAAAATGATGGATAAAACTATGTCTGTAAGGTGCCAAATGACAAGTATGGCAACATTTCGTATTACTCATGTCCATATATCCCTAGGAAAGTGAATCACAGTTTAAATCCAGCTTATGTTATTGCAGCAATTTCTATTGTTCGAGGAAGAATTGGGCCGAGAGGCGTGATAAAAATAAACTTTAAGACCCGGGGCACTCTACATTCTCGTTTGAATTTTCTTTAACAAAATAAAGTTTTACTTTCTCTTTCTTTCAATTTATTTATTTAGATTATTTAATTTATTACTTAAAATTTTAAAATTTAGTTTCTTCAACTATTTTACATCTTCTTAACCAAACTTTTCCATTTTTATTTCATTTTTAACTTTAATTAAAGATAATTACAACAGAATTTCGATTAATAATATTTTTATTAATAATTATTAACAAAGGTTTACCCAATAAATTTGATGAAATAAGAATTAGATTATAAAATATAAAAAATAAATAATCATGTATTAATGGTAAACACTTATAAATAATGTTTCAACTCATTTACGTTAAATATTATGATTTTTGATATTTTAAATGGAATTTTTTGAACGTCTGTTAAAAGCCGGATTAGGAAGAGACACATTATAAAAACAGACGTTAATATTATCAAAATAATAATAAAATATTTCCGTGTTACATATGAAATTAAAATGAAGTTCAGAATATTGCGGGTAAAAAAACGAACACCCATGAATAATATATATTAGAATTATTTGACAAGATAGACTGATACGAAATTCTATGTATTATTTATTAATAATGCAAGATTTATTTATTATTTTATCCTTAAACTATAATTAAAAACTCTAATAAGTTCTCCAAAGATAATTTCTCTTGATTTTGGTGTAAATTAAAAAAAATATCCATGAAAAATATTTTTTAATAATAATTGTGAGGAATATTTTGAATGTTCGATGTTTTGTGTTTGAATGTGTATGTTGATTTGGAATTGTGTCTCTCCTACCCAAATGGATGATTAATATTTTAATTCTTATTATCTAAAGATATGTAATGTTTAAATTTATTTCTAATTTAAAATAATTGTAAAATTTTAAATATGTTAATTAATTTTTACAATTTTTAATAAATAAATTGAATTAATATTTTTAAAATAATTAATAATTTATTTAAATTTTAACCAATAAAATTTTGAATAAATATTTAAAAATTGTTTATTTATTCATTTACTAAAAATAATAAGATATAAGTCAATAAGATATAAGTCGTTAGAATGCAGTCGTACGAAAGCTTTGACAAAGATTGTCTATTGTGTTAATGAAAATATGAAAAGTCAAATTGGTATTCTTAATAATAATAATTAAAAATCGGTAACATTAATTGAAAATTTTTTTAAAATAAGATTTATTTTAGGAAAGGGATAAAATATTTGTACTAAAATGCGGTTAATATGATGATGGAAATACAGGAAATCATATTTCACGGAGAGAAGGAGAATATCTTATATCAACAATCGGTGAAAAGAAACAAATTTTAAATGTACAAAAACAAAAAATTAATAATTTAATTAACAAATTATATTTGATATTATAATTTGCCTTTCGGTTATAATAACATAATAAATTAAATATTGCATAAAGTGAAATTAAAAGAAAAATATGAGAATATAAATGACTAAAAAGAAAGAAAGTTCTCTTTCTGTAAGATTTATTCGCAAATCTTGTTTCATATTCTCTAGCAGTTATTTCTTGACACTCTTAATCCACAGATTAAAGCTAAAAACGATTCTTAAAAATCATCAGAAAAATATCAAAAAAATTTAATTTTATATAATTTTTATAGGTGTAGAATTATTTTTATTTTTATAGTTTTATTTTATTAATTTTTTTTCTGAAAAAAATAAGTATAAAATAATAATTTCCAAAGAACTCAAATTATGTGAAAGAATCGAAACACCGGATGTTTTCGATAAATTTTTATAATTAAAACCAATTGATTAAATAAATTTATTATTTTTTAATTATTCTTTTTTCATAGTTCAGAATTTACAGCTTTAAATAATTTTAATTTTTGAATTTTTACTAATTTTTATTTTAATATGTAAAACACAATTTCTAAACTATTTTGTTAAAAACATGAGTCCGTCATGTCATTAGTATTACAGTTATCCTTGGTAGTACTATTAGCCTATAAGACAACAAAAATGTATGTTCTTACAACATTTATGATGATTTTGGTACGGAGAACAAATGTCACAAAACATTGCAAAACCAAAAGAAAAACAAAAACATTTTATATATTGTAACTGGAGACGTAAAATCCATTTAAAATGAAAACTCAAACTAACGGCGGCAAACTTCCAAGGTTAATCCAGTCTCTTAAAGCCGCAAAAATATCCCTACTACTAATGTTACGGTCTGGTATTCGCTTTTCATCTCGTGTCACCCACCAGACATTGCCCAACAAATGATTAGCTTTTGTTCCCGTCGATGTAGTCCACACTATCCGCAAAGAAAATCAGTTTGAGGGAAGACATTATTTATTCATCTGGGTGGCCTGAGATTCGAATCCAAGAAGGATGTATCAAGACTATCATGATTTTATCTATAAAAAGAATGCACCTTTCTCCGAAAATGGAAGCTGGTGACCAGCAGTGCGTTGTGATTATGTAGAAAGGTTAGTTGGCATATTTCCAACATGGTATGTTTTATTTAAGTGGGACTTATAAAGCTAATTGTAATTGTCAAAGGACTTTTTATCAACAAACATAATCATAATTCTACATTTTCCGAAAAGGCGTTCTTAATTTTTTTTAAATTTTATTTCAATTTCATGTAAGAGATAATTTGAAGAAAATTGTTTAAAAGATAATTTTCAATAAATAAGTTTTATTTTACACACATAATTATAATAAAATGAATAAATAATTATTTAAATTTTAAATGTATTTTTCGAAAAAAATTTTCTTGCACTTTGTTTTTCCAATTAAAAAAAATAAAAAAAATAAATTTTGATTGTATAGATTTTCATAGATTTCTCTATAGACCCCTTGCATATTTTAACTATTTATTAATTGGTATGTTAAATGAAATTCAGGTTACAACTACAAAATTAAAAAAAATTCTTTATAAAAAAACTAATAAAAATAATTGTAAAATATTAACTAAATAAAAAATTATTTCTTAACTACACACCCACACAAATTTTAGATTTATTAAGAAAGTTTTTTTTAAATAATTTTTTGTTGTAAATCATAGAATATTTAATTTAATCTTTCATTTTTTGTCAATTATATTTAATATTTTTTTCTGTTTTTAAAAGAACAAATAAATTAATTTCAATAGAAACTACAAAAATTATCATAAAATTAAGAAATATTTCCGTAAAGAAGAAAACAAACAAAAGCAATTGTGATTAGAAATGAAAAAGCTAAAACAATTCAGGAATTGAAATGGTCAATTGTTTAAAATAAAAAATAGAAATTACAAAAATAATAATATTAATCATATTATTTTTTGTTAAAGAAATAATGAGTAAATCATTAATTAATATAAAATATTTTTTTCGAGAAATTATTACGATATACTTAATTAAGGAAATTAAAATTGAATTGTATAACGAGTTTATTATAAATATAATAATTATTATTATCATTTGTAAATATTATAAAAAGATAATTATTTGTTCATTAATTTATCGATTTGGTAATGAGTCTGAGGATAGAGCCAGTGGGTTGTAAGGAGGGACTGGGACTGTATTTGATATATTCATACATATATATGCATATACATATATGTATCGCATGTGAACACAGTAGAGTTACTCTTGCATAAACATACCTGAGGAGTCAGTGCAAACAAAGATGGCATGTGTGGAGAGTAAACAGAATTTGCTGTTCTCACATTGCAACAGAGAGTGACTGATGGAGCAGTGGCGTGTGTCACAGACATTCATGGAACAATAAGCGATAATAAGACGCTCTCGCACGGTATTACCGAGCAGAGATACTCTTTTCGATAACAATTTTTTATTAATACATAAATATCAAACGCAATATTTTCACACAATTATAATAAATTATATATAAATTAATTAGATATTAACAAAATATATTGATATTGATTTTCCAAAAAAATGTGCAGCAATTATTTATAAAAAATAATAATAAATATAAAATACTATAAAAAATTAATATTTTAAAAAATATATTTCTATTGTTTATTAAAAAAAATACATATAAATACTTTTTATCAAATTTATTTATACAAATAATTTTACTTACCTTAAGCAAAAGATAATAACAAGTACTGCATATTCCACAATACATTTTGTATTAATTACTTAAAAAAAACAAAATTATTTTCTAAAACTTATTAAATAAAGTAATTAACACAAGTTCAAATATTATAAATATTACATTATTACTTAATTTATATACGAGATCCGAACATAATCCAAATGGGGTTGGAGATTTATTACAAAACACATTTTGGATTTTATATGTTTGTAATATTATTTTTAAATTAAAGGCATTATTTACGCATTTTAAAATTGAACGTTTAAATTGTCCAAATCCCTCTGAGTATGGAATGCTTAAAACGTATTTTAAAGTTGTTGAGTCTTCTTTATCATTTATAATCGGTTAATTAATTAATTTATCAATTGTTTCTTTGGTCAATTTCTCAACAATTGATTTTGAGTAACCATTTTTATTCAATAGTTTAGTTAATTGATTAATGC
>MQRK01224233.1:14417-25807 GCA_001938485.1 Girardia tigrina | reverse complement strand
AAAAAATGTTTAGATTTAATTTCAACCAATTAGATTCTTTATAATTAATAATTTTTATTAACAGATTTTCATTTATTGAAAATAATTAGTTTGAACTCAGAAATATATTGATCAAGAGAAATGGCAAATAGTGAATGCACTTGTGATAATAATAAATGTAAAACTCATATTGATGTTGTTAATACTTATTTTACTGTTCCAGTGATCTAAATTCTTTTCACCTTCCTTTATTAATTAAATAATTTTATTACCTTTATTTATTTAAGTAGTTAAAGAAAGCTTGAAAACCTTAATAGTGATTTTTTAACTTTCTGAATTGACGAATGATAAAGTTTATGTCAAAAAACTCTGCATCGATTGCAATTACCGCTTTAAATAAACGATAATTTCACTATAATAAATCACATCTCAATCTCTTAAACAAAACCAAAATTATTAGAATAAGCAACCAGACTTTATCAATAAATTAAATAATTCACTAAAGAAATGGAGAAAAAACAAATCATAAAATAATAATTTGGTTGAACTAGCGTGCGCACTGACAAGTTTTGTCTAAAAAAAGGTGATGTTCATATGACTTCTAAATGTCAAACAGTTCATATGAAATATAGATCTTTCATATCAAAAATATAGAATATATAAAAAAACTTGCAAATCATTATTTTTGGGGCGCATAAGTCGTGATAGAAATAAAGTTATCCGCAGTAACCAAGACTGTGAAATATCGGAACTCAACTTAGACGGTAGCATGCTGTCAAAGGCTCGATATTTAATGAAGTAGCCATTATGATGTTTGGCTACCAAAGAAGCTGAAGACAAGTGTACCCATCCATTCTCAGGGGCTTCTAAAATTTTCTCGCCATTTCAACCTATGTTCAGTCTTATATAACTTATCGAATTTAAGTTCAGTGACAGTCATTCGTTGATTGTTAATTAAAAAATTCATTAGATTTTTAAATTAAAAGAACACAAAATTTATTTACAGAATCAAATTAAATTTTAATTTTCGCATTTTTCGCTTGTTGTGTTTATTTCATTTGGGATATTGAGAAAATGGAAGCTGTGATGACCGAGATCGAAACCAAGGAGGTAGCAAATATCCAACGACAGAGAACATACGCCAATGTGATGAAGGAACTAGCCCAATTTTTGAACCAAAATAATTTCCAACGACCAGATTAATTTAGAAAGCCATATCAATCAATTAACAAACAATAATCAATGCAAAGACAGAATGTCCAGCAATTCAGACTCAGTGAAAGTAAAAATATTTTATTTGTTAATTGGAGTAAGCTGGGGTATATTCGTCGCGATTGCCCTGAAATTATAAAAACATGCTAGGGTGCAAAGGAACTGGGCACATTAGGAAGGACTGTCCGTATTTAAAATGTGCAAAATGCAATGCTTCGGGACATTTGGCGTATCAGTGCTACAGAACTGGAATACGAATGACGAGGTGAAATCAGAGACCAGGACAGTTCAATAGACAACATCAGTCACAACGGCGAGGCGTATCAGGTATAGATGAAGCCGAAGATATACGATTCATAAGTTTCGAAATGGACAGAGTGTTAAACACGGAAGCACCATCAGGTCAGGAGATGATTGAACATTTAGAAAGACTGGAGAAATTACATTCGAGAATTCAGGTGACGGGACTATGAGTTAATCCAGAAAAACGCATTTTTTTCTGAAAGAATTGAAATTTTTAGGACACATTGTGAATAGAGACGGTATTAAAACTGATACTGAGAAGATTAAAACAATCCAATAATTTGAGAAACTGAAATGCATCAAGAAATTACGTAGTTTTCTCGGATTATGTAATTATTACAGGAACTTTATAAAAAATTATTCAAAATTGTCAAAACCATTGGAAGATCTATATGGAAAGACATAAGAGTTGCTTTATTGGTCTGATATTCATTCCGTAGCATTTAGAGTATTGAATGAAGCGTTAACATCGGCACCAGTACTGTGTTGTCCTGATTTTTGGAAGGAATTTATATATTAGATTTAGACGCATCGTTTGATACGTTAGAGGCAGTGTTAGCTCAGGTAAATGAAAAAGGTGAATAACAAGTAGTAGTGTATGGTTCTAAAACCACATCGAAACATGAAATTTGTTACTGTATCACTCGGAAGGAATTGTTAGCCATCTTCCACTTCACCTAACATTTTAAACATTATTTATATTTTGCTAAATTTAAATTACGGACAGATCTTAAAGCCTTTATGATGACGACAAAGAAACTGATAACTCCTCAGTTCCAAAACTGGATAAATTTCCTTAGCAGCTTAGACATGAAGTTGGAATACAGAAAGGAATCTTACACCAGAATGCTGATGCTTTATCTCGAAAAGATTGTAGAACATTCGCTCAATGTCTCATGCAGCATGAATAGGTAAAACAGACACAAACAAGGACACGAATGTTAGCAATGGATAAAGAGATTTCACCAATTCCCTGGTAACAGAGTAGTGAAGAAATAAAATACATATTTAATAACCTAAAATTAGGTTGTGAGAAACAATTTAAGTATTACAATGGATGTGTCCGAACAACTGATAATAGGATTTCTGTTCCAAAACATGCCAGATGAGCTTGCATTATATTCTTCTATAAATTATTCTACCATGTTGGAGTAAACAAGACATTTTCTTTTATGAAAGATGAGTATAATATGGAAGATTTTTCGAAACAGGTGGAAGTGACTGTGCAAAGTTGTCCGACTTGTCAGATCTCAAAGACATATATCGGTGCAACGAAAGAAGAAACAGTCGATCTGGTTTCCAAACGCCCATTTGAAGATATTTACATGGATTTCTGTGGCCCATTACCTACAAAAAATGGAAACAAAATTATTTTTGGTATAATAGATAAATTTAGTAGATATATCAGTTTAACTGTAGTGAAGAAGAAAGGTGAAGCTACAATAATTCCACGGTTCAACAAAAGAGGATTTACAAATTTGGAGCCCCAGCATCTATTCATGTGGATAGCGGTAAAGCTTTCGAGTCTCAAAACTTCAAAGAGTTTGCAAAATCGATGTTGATTAGAATACAATTTTCCAGTCCATATCACCATAGCCCTAATGGTATCATAGAACGACAATTTAGAACCATTTGTGATCTGTTGAATGCAACAATGAAAGATCGAGGATGTAACAATTAAGTGGATTTGCTTCCGGAAATTGAATATAGTATGCATGCATCTAAACAAAGTACTCTAAGAATATGCCCAGCGGAAGTAATCTTGGGAAAACGTATAACATTAGGTGGATCTCGATCATATGAGTTAGATAACAAGAAAATCATAGATAAAATAAAAGAGGGGGAATCAGGAAAAAACAACTCAAATTAGTGTCAGGCGCGAATTAAAGGTTGGTGACTTAGTCTTAGTAAAGATAGATAACAGAAAGATATGAAGGACAGTAAGAAATTACTTAGAAAATCCGCGACCGTTGCATGGAAATGAGAAATAAAACAGGAAGAATGATTCAGAGAAATATTAAATGGCTAAAGCCTTTTAAAGAAGGGGGCATGTAAGGAAATTAATTATAACTCATTAATTAACTTATTTATACTATATTTAAATATACTTATTTATAAATAGATCCGAAAACTGTTAGGTAATTGTTTATTTCTGAATTGTTCATTTATTTATCGGAAATGTCAGAGAATACTTACAGCACGAATAATTATTTTTATTACGAAAAAATTTCAACTTCTTTTTAATTAATCAATTCACCCACATTAATCTTAATTTTCAAACTTAAATTGATTAACATTTATTTTAAGATAATGCCAATTTCTTAAATTAAAAAAACAATATTATTACAAAATATTAAAACCGTTTATAATTTTAAATCAATAAAATTTATTCTAAAAATTCATTTAAAAATTTAAGAACACATTTTATTTGACCATATTAAAAATTAATAATAGCTGCAATTTATTATTATCGAAAATTATTTACTTTTAAGTATAATTTAATCAAATTATATTGTGAAACTTGATTTAACAATTTTATTTAAAATATTTAAACAATTTTTAAATTATGTTTCAAAATTTTAATCATTTATGAATTATTAAAATTTGTCAGTGAAAAGAAAATGAACTAAATCGCTTATTTAAACAAACATACTTTTTTAATTTCTAATTTTGATTGGTCTAATTTCTTTTTCAAAATTCCATCGATCGAGCGCAACAAAATAGAAAATCAATCGATAAAAATAATGAATGTTTAACTTGGTTAAATCGGATATCGAAATCTGCTAGGAAACCATTTGGTGAATTAGTGGGCACTATAACCATAATGAAAAATTTAAAAAAAACAAAAAAAATTGAGAATCCATTTCACCATTTGTAGTCCGTATGTTTGCCTTTCCTGAACTGTTAAGTTTGTTGCTTATTTTTGTAGTATAAACCAAAGGAGAATATTTACTGAGGGGAAATTATTAAAAGATTATTTTGCCGCGATTGAATCGGGATTTACAGAACATTATAATTTTATGATGAAAGTTTTACAGTTGAATGACAGTAAAATTATTTTTTTTAATTAGGATATTAGGCCAGTATCAAAATGTTATGAATGTAATTAATGATTTTATAAAAAAGAATTTCATTTCAAAATATCAAATTTAGTCAAGTCTTGTTTATATGTTTTTTTTATATTTTACGATAAGTGATCAACGAGGTCTTTAAATTTGTGTGATTGTGCATTTTCTACTGTTTATTATTTAAAGTTTATTATATTGTTATACATTTTCGTTATATTAAATTTTTTTATATTTTAATTTATTTATCATTTGTTAAAACGAGTTAATAAACCAAAATATCATGTACGTTTATTAAATCGTTTTACAGTTACTAATAACATAATAAATTTATTAGAAAATGAAATAGTAATTTCCCTTCGACAAAAGATAACTAAAAAATTCTGTTGAATAAGTAGAGTTCTGCCATTATAAAGCATGTATAGGATTTTTTGATTTACTAGTTAGCATAATATTAGATTGGTCGAAAAATAATGGCGGTTTTTGAGCTTCATACTTTGTTTATCTACTTTGATATGTATATAAGTTTAAATGCATTAGTGTTAGATATTATTTGAAATTTTATGCCTAGCTGTATATTCCTATAGCCATTATTGACATATTGCTGTTATTTTTGTAGAATATTTACGGTGCTAAATTAATAATGGAAAAAATTAAAATTTGAGCAATTTTCTTGTACGAATTTAAACTGGGTCGTAAAGCAACAGAAACGGCTCGCAATATCAATAAAGCGTTTGGCAAGGGAACAGCTTCTGAGCGCAAAATTTTCTGATGGAGATGAAAACCTTGAAGATGAAGAAGGTCGTGGTCGTCCAGTTGCTGTGAAAAACGACAATTTGAGGACAATGGTGGAAACAGATCCCCGTACAACAATCAGTGAACTTGCAGATGGGTTGGGCATTAGTCATTCAACAGTCCTGGATCATTTAAAACAACTTGGAAAAATCAAGAAACTTGATAAAAGGGTTCTACATGATTTGAATGAAAATCAAAAGAACCGATGCTATGAAATTTGTTCTGCCAATCATCTTCGCAATAAAAACGATCCATTTCTTGATTGTATTGTTACCTGTGATGAGAAATGGATCCTGTATGATAACCGACGTCGATCTGAACAGTGGTTGGACAAAGATGAATTACCGAAACACTTTCCAAAACCGAAACTAACACCCCGTAAGGTTATGGTAACAGTTTGGTGGTGTGATGCTGGAATCATCAACTATAATTTCTTGAATCCAGGTGAAACAATCACAGCGGAGAGGTACTGTCATGAAATTAATGAAATGCATAAACAATTGAAAACCCTTTGTCCGGGATTGGTCAATCGAAAAAGTCCGATCCTTCTTCATGATAACGCTAGACCTCCTATTTCAAAAGTAACTCTTCAAAAGCTTAATAAGTTGGGCTATGAAACCCTGCTTCATCCACCATATTCACCAGACCTCTCGCCAACGGACTTCTACTTTTTCAGGCATTGGTACAACTAACTACGTGAAAAAAGTTTCATAAACCAAAATGATGCTCAAAATGCCTTCCAAGAATTCGTCGCTTCGAGAACCGATGCATTTTATGCTGATGGAATAAAGCAACTTGTTTCTCGTTGGCAAAAATGTATTGATGCCAACGGTTCATACTTTGATTAATCAACTTTTGTTTCTGTGAATTTGCACGTCTTTGAAGTTTGTGTCCCAAAACCGCCATTGTTTTTCGACCAACCTAATACATCTTCCCATCCCTATAAAAATGATTTTTTCAATATTTAAAAATTTGAATTATTCAGATAAAATTAAAATTTAATTAAATGATATTTTTGAATAGGTGACCCGATAATATAATAAAAGTATAAAAAACATTAAAAGAATAAATACAATAAAATAAAAGTAGCATAAAAAGTTTGGTTAACATGTTGTTTTTGTCACTGATTTGCTCTTAAAAATTAGGAAGCTTCCGAATTCTTCCCATAGACTGAATCCAGTTAAAAAAATAAAAATATACAATATTATATATAATATACAATATTACTTCATTCTGTTGAGATGTCTTGTGAATCATAAAACTTCAAAAGTATTACTTAACACATATTACATCAGATCATTCTTTCGTTAATATAAATACAATGAAATAAAATTATGTATCAAATAAATATAGCATTCAAATATAATTTCTGCAAATTACCAAATTAATTTAGTCTTAACGCTCTTAGTTCAACTAGTATATAGTGGCCAGTCATCAAATATCATTTAACAACAATTTACTTGTGATATTTATTAAGAGTAAACATAAGGTGAGCCATTACAAAAAGAAGTATCATACGAATATATTATTTTTTTCATTTTTCTCTAAAGTAAATCTCTAATAAAACTTTGTAAATTTAACAGTGACTTAAATATTTAAATATCAAGAGTTTATTCTTCGTTAGTTAAATTGTTTAAAAAATCATTTATTTTTAAAGCCATGAGGTCCTTTTTTAGATTTCATAATTTATTTTATGTGAAACAATATTTTTAGACTGTTTTTAGAGTGAAACTGTTTTTTTATGTGACTATTCTCACGTTTTTGGGCAGGAGCCAATATGTATCTTCTACTAATGTTGCGCCGATCTTGATAGGTACTCCAACCGCAATCAAGCTGGCGTTGTACCGATTTGTGGTACCTCCCAGGCTCCTTGAGTAGGGTCCTCTGAACTGACTCTCCGCCATTTGACGGGTCAACGCTACTACTTGTGGCTCCATTTAAGAGTCCCATGTTCTCCGCTGGCTATTCTATTTATGATGAAAAAACTGGTCGAAAGGCTATAACGAGTCATTTGGTGTGATAGATCTAGGGGCACTCTGTCATGATGCCAGAAAATCATTTCGTTTGTGTTGTGATTGAAAGTTAAATTAAATGAATATTTGTAAATGTATGTATATATTAAAATAATATATTTTTATTAATGACACAAAAATTGATACTGATTAAAATATGTAATTCAATTTTAATAATGATAAAATTTTGCTCTACTTTCAAAAAATGGTTTTCTAATGTTTCTTTTTTTGTTGACAAAATCTGCCGTCACCGACCAAAGAAATCGGACTGACAGCCAATGACAAGCGGCAGAAACATACTACCGTTAAAGTCAATATTAAGAACATCAATTTAACTTTTAATATTTTTATTAATATAACAAGTTTGATTGTCCTCAAGACAATCTTTGTCAAAGCTTTCGTACGATTGCATTCAAACTATTTTATTAATGACTTTAATCTTATTATCTGAGCAAATGGAGAATTAAATAAATTGTTAAAATATTTACTCAAAATTTTATTGGTTAAAAATTAAAATGATTATTAATTATTTAAAAAATATTAATTCAATTTATTTATTTAAAAATTGTAAATAAAATTAATTAACTTACTTAAAATTTTACAATTATTTTAAATTAGAAATAAATTTCAACATTATACATTTTTAGATAATAAGAATTAAAATATTAATCAGCCATCTGTGCAGGAGAGACGCAATTCCAAATCAACATACAACATTCAAACACAAAACATCAAACATTCAAAATATTCCTCACAGTCAATTTTTTAAGAACCCGTGTCTGATTTCCGCCATAATTTAAAGAAATGGGTACACATCAGTTTCTTATTGTTTCTCCGAGGAGTTCCAATACTTGACCTCAGTTCATATCTACTGGTGGTTTTGATACCATCCTGAAACGATTGAGTACCGTCATCAGCTAACCAATGAGCGTTTTATCGGTCTTCATTAAAATGTCATCGTAATATGGATCGTAAGGGACAGTTCTGTGAATAGTTTGAAGACGCGGCCCTCTAGTAGCAGCTGAATGATTCCAAATTTATGGTATCCGCAGACAGTTGCCGGTGCTTTGAACTATCTGCACCAAGCTCCGAAATCCCCGGATCCATTGCATATTCGCACAACGACTGAAAATTTGATATTGTTCATGGCAACAATATCTTGCATCTAAAGTACGGCTTAATACAAAAATAAGAATACTTCAGCAATTATTATATTAAAACACTGAATTCGGCCCAAATTTCGTTTAATTTATTTCAATAGAGTTACTCAATCTTGATATGTAAACCAATACATTTCTTATAATCAATTTTGATAATTAAATTTAATTTTAATTTTGAGTTTTTTTGCCCTATGGAGCGAGACTTGAATACGTATTTAGAGGTTGAGAAACATTGAAATATACTTTTTGAACTTTTCCTGGATTATTATTTATGGTCAAAGCATCGAGATTTGATTTCATTATTTGATAATCTAACTTTATCCATAGATAATAAAATATTTTTTAAAAATATGCAATCGTTTAAAAAATTCCTCAAAAAATAAATATAAATAATTTGACAATCGGAGGCAAAATGTCTTCTCAACTTATATTGTTCAAGACATTTTACAAAAACAATAAAGATTAAACGCCTGACATGTTTTTAAAATCGACTTCGGAATATTTATAAAATATTTACTTAACTTTTAGGACATCTTTTTGAACATCTGAAAAGAATTTTCATACAAGTTTAAAACTTTTATTTGCTACCGAAAGATACGAATTCTATCACCACAACTAAATTTAAGAATATTGTAACATATTTTATAATCATTATATTATATAAATATATAATATTGATTTTTTTATATTGATATTGTTATCATTCATTTTGCAGTTTCGTAAAAAACTTTGTTTTTATAGTGTTATAATTATGTTTATCAAAATAATGTTATTTATCGAAATGTTTTCAAAATTGCGATTTTTAACATATTTATATTTAATAAATAATACTTCATGATTAACGATTTTTACGTCAATTTTCTTTACAATCTATCATAAAATTACGGATTTTTATTTTTACTTCAAATCGTCAGGAAATTAAAGTATAACGGCTATTGTTCGAAAACGACATTACGTTGCATACATTAGAAGGTACCACGAGATACATCATTCAGACGAACTGAATTTCGAATAGTTTAATCCAGGAAGTAAAGAACAAACTATGTCACTTACTTCGAAACTTAATTAAGAATCATTAGTTACTTAGGTAAAAGAATTGGTAATATCGAATACATATTACTGATGCGGAAAGAAAAGTAACAAAGTTCTGTTAGAGTGGTTTTTGGTTTTTTAAAAGATGGGTATCGTAAACCATTCATTAAAAGCCATGATTTCAGCAGCTACAAGTTTGTGGTTAAGATTGACTCAAAGAGAGTTCTCTGAAAAAGTTGACACAGAAAAAATAACCTAAAATAGAAAGATATAAAATTGAAAAAGGTAGAGTTATCCATTTTAACCTAATCAGGCTGGGTCATTGTACATGAGTAACATCCTGCGATGAGTGAAAAATGAAAAATATTTGAAAAATAAAATTGATACAAAAAAATAGAAAATTGCAAAATATTTGTGGAAAAAATGAAAAAAATAAAAAAAAGGTAATTTCGAAATGAGTTTCGAAGACTCATCCCAGGGTTATTAGGGTTAAATTTAATTTAAAACTCACATTTACTGAAAGTATTAAATTAAAAAAATTAGAAGTGGTATTACTCGTATACTAGTTTCAATCGTCATTTCTTTTTTTTTGTCTGCTAAAAGTCTTTCAGTGGTTATTTCTCGTATTTTACATTGTCGGATTGAGCTGAAATTTTACGCACTCATTCATTTTCAATTACATTTCATAAATCAATTTAATATTAAAACTCTAAATTAATTAATTCCAATTTGTATAAGTGAACACTTGTTACTTGATTAAAAAAATTAAATTATAGACGATTTAATCTCGAATTATAAAAAAATTATAATATTAGAGGCGACCCGACCAATTGGTCTAAAAACAAATTGGTCTAAAACAAAACAATCAACATAACAATAAATGAAATAAAAATGTAAAACATTCGACAAAAAATAGAATGTAATAATATTTCACATCTACGGAGAAAATCTAAAATTTTTGTCAGTCAATTCATCATCCCAAGTCTATCAATGTTTTTAGTCTCTCTGTACAATCAACATATTTTATTTCCTTGCTGGTTGCTGTCCACTAAGAAATTGTTCAATTTTTAGTTCATTTAGTGACTGTTCATGTTTTATTGCAGAGATAAAATTCCAATATATTAGGTGTATAACTTAGTTTTTTGGATTTTTTTGCAGAACAGACAAGTTTATTTATATGACACAATAAGTTTTATTCTAATCAAAATATTTTCCATCGTTAATTATGACTTTCGACCATCTTTCAGGCAAATTATGAATTCCATTGAAAAAAAAGTTTTGGTCTTTTGATGCAATCCATTGTTCCAGCCATTTTTTATATGTTACTGGTTTCTGAAGTGGTGGTCCCGAAGAGCGCTTTGCATTGATCGGAACAGATGATAATCTGATGGAGCACACTCTGGTGAATAGGCAGCATGCGGTAGAATTTCCCATTTAAGTGCTTCCAACGTGTTTTTTACTTGTTTTGCGACATGTTTTGTCATGAAGCAAAATCTCTGTGCGCTGTTTGTTGGCTGGAATAGGACGTTTTTCCTTCAATGCATCGTTCAATTTCATTAACTGTTGTTGGTAACGTTCTGCATTAACAGTTTCATTCGAATTCAGCAGCTCATAGTACAGTACACCTTTCTGATCCCACCAAATGCACAACATAACCTTGCTTCCATGAATGTTTCTTTTTGCTGTTGACGTGGACGTTTCCCTGGGATGAATGCACGATTTCTTGCGTTTAGAGTTAACATAATAAATCCATTTTTCATCTCCAGTCACAATATTATGCAAAAACGACCATCTTCGTTGTCTTGTAAGCAATGAATTGAATATCAGTAATC